>JBBPBT010000938.1:1394245-1407365 GCA_037974875.1 Cicer bijugum | reverse complement strand
GATATAATATATATATATATTAATAAAAAATAATTAATATTATATTTATATTATAAATTAATAAATCAGCAGAGAGAAAAATGTTAAATCAAAGTAGATTTAAGTATATTTGTTGTCATTGTAAATATGACTCGTCTTAATTTTAGTTTTTGTAATTTTTTTGTTTAATTTATACTTTTGTAAATTCTAACATGTGTTTAAAAAAGTCTTTTATGTATATTTTTTAATAAAAAAAAATTGTGACATGACTAATTTTGAATGAAGTGGTATATGATTATTGTGTTATTGTTGTCGACTAGACAATATTTAATATTTAAAATTTATTTTATTAACTCGTTTAATTATTTACTTAAAAACTTAAAATTAATTAATTAATAAACTAATTAAATAATAAAACTCAATAATCTTTATCTTCAACCCCAAATTTTTTAATAAAAACTCAACAACCTTAATTTCTTCATCTTCAAATCCCAAATTCTCATTTTTGGATCCAATCCCTAAAAATTATAATATCTCATTTTTCTTACACCCACGCCTATAAAACTTTGCCATATCCACCAAAGACAGAGGTTATTTTCTATATAATTGTGAAAATCTGTCACTTTAATACAATTGATTAAACATTATGTGTTTCCTATAATAAGAGGGATTTGGTCATTATGTGTCATCTCTCCTCATTATTTTATTTCCTTTTTTTTTTTTATTTATTCTAGTTTATGATGAGGATGACTAAGTGGCTACCTCCTCTATATATTGTATCAGTAGCAAATTGATCATTCCCATGACCAAATACGACATGACTACAAAAATAGAAACCAATATACTAAAGGAGGACAACAATAGATCATTCTCACCTCATGTCAACGCCAATCATTGTTTAGCATTGGAGACCAGACCACGCCCGTTTACCCATCACATGACACAAACTAAATGAAAACAACGACAATCAATGGTCACAATCGGTTTTGATGTTCATCAGTGGTAAAGGAAAAGATTAATATCTTAATGGTGAAAAAGTTGCCCCAAAAATAAAAGATCTAACCTACAAAAATTTGAAAATCGAGAATAACATGGTCATGTCATGGCCAATAAATTCCATGACAAATGAAATAGGTGAGAATTTCTTGTTGTACACCACAACAAATGAAATTTGGAATAATGCAAATTAATTTTACTCAAGCAAAGAAAACACATCAACCATCTTTTAGATTGAGACAACTTTACAGGATTTGCGTCAAGGAGATCTAACAGTCACATAGTTCTATAACTCTCAAACGTGTTAATGGCAACAATTTGATGTGTTTGAAAAACATAGTTGGACTTGCTTGGCTGATTCCAAGAAATACAAGGAAATTGTTTGAGAATAAAATAATTTTCAAGTTATTGATAAGACTTAACAAGAACTTGGATGAAGTACGAGGAAGAATGCTTGGAACCAATTATCATAGAATTCTTCTCTGAATTATGAAGAGAAGAAAGAAGAAAGAAAATGAACAGAAGAAGAAGAGGTCTTGGTGTGATCATTATCAAATAACTGGCCACACTAAAGAAACGTGCTGAAAATACATGGGAAATTTGCTGATTGGAAACCTTCAAAATCCACCATGGACAGGGAAAGTCGAGGCAATCATGTTTCAACTGACGAAGTAAATCACATAGCTGCTCCCCAACCCACTCCGTCTATTTAAAAGCAAATTGAATCACTTGGAAGAAAGCCATATTGGAGGAAATTCATGCACTTGAAAAGAACGAGACTTGGGAGTTGTCAAATCTACCATCAGGAAAACATTCAGTAGGATGCAAGTGTATTTTTACCATTAAACAAAACTCAAATGACAACATCAACATATTCAAGGCACGTATGATTGCAAAAGGGTTTACACAATCTCATGGGATTGACTATCAAAAGATGTTTGCAACTGTTGCAAAACTCAACGTAATCCGATTTTTAGTCTCACTTGCCTCAAATCTTGATTGGCCCATCTATCAAATGGATGTGAAAAATGTTTTCCTAAATGGTGATCTTGAAGAGGAAATTTACATGGAGATTCCCTCGGGTTTTGAGACCTCTACCAATACAAATAAAGTTTGCAAACTCAAGAAATCTCTGAATGGGTTGAAACAATCACCTATAGCTGGGTTTGACAGATACACAAAGGTGGTAAGGAAGTTTGGATACATTCAACGTTAGACATATCATACAATGTTTATGAAACAATCAACATCAGGGGAGAAGGCTATTATTATTATATATATTGTTGATGTTGTTCTAACTTGATAGCATGATGAAGAAATTAAAGAGTCTCCTATGGATGATACTGTGAAGCTAGGGACTCTAGAAAATAGTGCACTAGTTGATAAAGGAAAATATCAAAGGCTAGTTGGAAAGCTCGTTTATTTATCTCATATTAGATCAGACATTAGTTTTGCAGTGAGTACAGTGAACCAATTCATGAACTGTCCCATAAAAGAACATATGAAAGCAATATACAAAATTCTAAGATATTTGAAAATGGCACCATGCTAGGGATTATTTTTCTAGAAGACAACAAATAGAGAAATTGAAATATCCAATGATGTTGATTGGGTAGGCTTTATTGTTGACCAACAGTCAACATCAGGCTATTATACCTTTATTTGGGGAAACTATAGTGATATATTATCATTCTCAATATTTTATTTGATAAAATAACGATCAATCGCATTGCTAAGAATCATGTTCCTCGCGACAGGATGAAACATGTTGCGATTGCTCGTCATTTTATCAAAGAAAATATTGAAAATGATGATATATCACTCTAGTATAGCCCTACAAGCCAACAAACTGCTGACATTCTCATCAAGGCAGTGTCAAAGAAAACATTTAAGAATCTTACATCCAAGCTAAGATTGCTAAACATCTACAACCTAGTTTGAGGGGGTGTGGAAATCTGTCACTTTAATACAATTGATTAAATATTATTTGTTTCCTATAATAAGATGGATTTGGTCATTATGTTGTCATCTATCCTAATTAGTTTAATTCTCTTTTCTATTAATTGTAGTTTATGAGGAGTTATTGTATTAAATGTATTTCTTTTCTAATGAGGATTGTTAAGTGCCTACTTCATCGGTATATTCCTTCTATGTAACCTTGTTGTTTAATATATGAGAATATAATATTTCTATTCTTTTATTTACTACAATAACTAAATATATTTCAATTAAAATCAATTTTTAATATTGCATAACTAAACACGTAAGTTATTACCTCAATGACATTGAAGTTGTTGCTAAAGAAATCGAGACAACAACATTGAAATTGAGAATATGAGAGAGAAAATCCAATATGATTGTCTGAGTTGTGTGCAATTAGTGCATGCAATTTCCATGAACTTATGTAAATACTTTCCTCCGATGACCGTGTATACGATATGACACCAAATTTGAACAATTAGTTGTTATTGGAGCCCAATCAACGATCATAATTTTGGTGCAAATATATGTTTACCAAGATCAACATAACGATCCAATCAAGTACAAGGAACACACTCATGGAGCTGAATCATTTGCTACATTGTGTTTATGCTTAGGCTCAAAGATAACATGTGTGGTGTAAGAAAAATGAGATATTATAATTTTTAGGTTTTGTATTAGATATGAAAATTTGTGATTTGAAGATGAAGAAATTAGAGTTGAAGATGAAATTTATTGAGTTTTTATTAAAAAATTTGGGGTTGAAGATAAAAATTATTGAGTTTTTATTATTTAGTTAGTTTATTAATTAATCAATTAATTTTATATTTTTAGTTAAATAATTAATTGAGTTAATAAAATAAATTTTAATTTTAAATATACGTCACTTCATCCAAAATTAATAATATCACTATTTTTTTACTAAAAATGATTTATAAAAGATTTTTTTTTTAAAATTTGTTAGAGTTTACAAATATATAAATTAAATAAAAAAAATTAAAGAATCTAACATTAAAACATAAAAATATTATTATAAGAAAGAGAAAATAATATTTTATAAATTTAAGATTGACTTATATTTACAACTTAATAAGATCCATAAACGGAGGTTTACTCTTAAAAGAAAATTAGTAAGAAGATCAATTAACAATAATTTTTTCTTTCAATTGACCGTGAAGCGAACAGGAGAAATCACAGAGCATAAAAACCCCTCTTTTGCTCTATTATTGCCCCAACCTTTTCAATTCCCACACACACTCTGATATCTCTCTACATCGAAACCTCTCGGTTCGTCTTCTCTCTCTTGCTCTGTGATTGGAATCATTGGTTAGTGCTTTAATTTCTTCAATTTCCTTTACGCAATTTATTTTCTCTTTTACTTTTATCTTGTTTTTGATCGGTTAGGGTTTCGTTTGATTTGATTCTTTTCCCGTTTTTTCTTTCCGCCGTTTGGCCACGGAGAAAACTCGGGAACGGAAAACGACGCCAACAAAAATAGCCCGAAAGTTGAGATTTGAGACCATCTTATGTTTGCATAAATTTGTTCCCTTTGTCGGTGTGATTAACCCATGTCTCTATCTGATTTTCGGCTCATAAATTGTTTGGCTTCCTGAGAATTGGTACCATCATCGTGTGTATTGCAGGATCTATGTCTTGAGCCTTTTTTTGTTGCTTTTATTGAATAATTATGATACAGGGTATGGAGGGATTTGAACTTTTATATAATATAATTGATATTTAAAAAAAAAGGTTTGAATTGTTCACAGCTATGTTGTTAAATTGATGAAAAAGTTTTGTTTTGGTATTAACAAAAATTTCCAGGGAAGACATAATATTACCCTCATAGCATTTAATTTCATATTTATCTGTCATGAAATATTTATTTTGTATAGAAATATAATAGGATGGTCACATACTTCGTACTTGAATATAGTGCTTTGGAACTTTAATTAACACGCTGATTGTAGGCTCATAATAATTTATTTTTTTTATGTTTACTTATTATCTTTCTTGAAATATTGCGTGCTTGAATATCCAGGATTTGAGCTATGGGTAAGAGGAAGGCAAAAACAAAGCCACCACCAAAGAAACGGATGGATAAGCTTGACACTGTCTTTAGTTGTCCTTTCTGCAATCATGGTTCCAGTGTTGAATGCCGCATGTAAGCAAATTTAACTACCTGTTTGGGGATGTAGCATAGTCATCCAATTACATTAAGCACTACTTTTCTTTGAAATTATTCCTAGCCATCGAATTTTAATTTTAGAGAAGTATACCGCACTATTTGATGCTTAATTTCTGGGTGCTTTTTGACAGTGATATGAAGAACTTGATAGGGGAAGCTTCTTGCAGGATATGTCAAGAGAGCTTTAGCACTACAATCACAGGTTTGTTTTTGTTGGCTGTGCTCGCATTTTCAAAGAAAAATAAATTCCATTGGATACATTGTATCGTGGCTGGCACTAGATATGGATGTGAGAAATAGTTAAAGATTACATGGAAATGATATATGTTGCTGATGCTTATAGGAAACGGCTTGATACCAATGATAATCACTTGAGACTTCTTAGTTCATTATCTCAAATGGCTATGTTTTTTAACTTCACTTTTTTGTTCCGAAGTGATTGTTTTGTGCATTAATCATTTAGACCTTTGGTCTTATTCTTTTGCCATTTCGAAAACAGGAAACTTTTTAAAAAGATTTATCATTGATCATTAATGCTAATAGCCTAATAAACTGTTCTGGGCTGTTGGGATGGGCATCAATTATAAATTCAACTCTTCTCTGTGGCCCTTCTAACAAAATGGAAATTGCTGTATAGTGGGTTATCATTCTCTAAATTAATCATGGTGCTGCCAACCTTAAAAATAGTGGGCTAGTGGCTGTTCGCAACACTTCCGTCTTCCATCTAAACACAATTTCTTTTAGCGTTTCTCAAATCACGGAGATACCTATGGTAACTCAGAAAAGTTGGGAGTGGAGGGGTTAAGGAAGTTTTCTTCACTGTAATTACCTAATGACTGACTGTAAAATGCTCTGCATCATAATCCTTGTACAGTGGTTGTAGGCCGCGATGTGATGCACTGCCACTATAACACAACTATTAATTAATATGATTGAACTTATTTGTGTTCTTGAAAGTGAGATATTTACTGTCTTACATATCTGCTGAAACTGTATTCATTGGATAGATCTAATCATCTTGTATTTTATTCTCTTTGCAGCTTTATCTGAGGCAATAGACATGTAAGTAGTTAAATTACTTAATTGAAAATCTTGTCTTCCATCTCTCCCTCTCCTCTACTCTCCTGAAAATCAGACAACTCAAGTTTTTTCAATTGCAATGCAGATACAGCGAATGGATTGATGAATGTGAACGGGTGAACACTGTAGAAGACGATGGTGCTTAGTGATTGAAAGGATCCACTTCTAGTAATAGTAAATGGAATAACCATCCAACTTCATAATTTCTCCGCCTGTATTTATGTCCATTTCATATGTGGGTTCTTGAAAGATTGTAATGCTTTTTGTATACAGGAACATGAAAATAATTGTCTATTTAGGTGAAATCACTTTGATGGGAAGCTGATATGTAAACATATATTCTAAGTTTCAATTTTGTAGTATATGTGCTAGTAGCTGAAAGCGGTTAGATCTAATTTTCGAACCTAATTAAAGCACCCAGTGGGGGGTCAGACTAATAATTTGAAACAAGGGTAAAAATGTGTTGGTACTTTGTTCTGTTTTTAAATTTTTGTACTTGTTTGCAATAGTTTGTTGTGAAGAAAAGCTAAATGAAATTGGAAAAGAAGATAGCTTTCTTTTATTTATTATAAAAGAAGATAGTTTGATGATATTAAATTTATCTAATCTGATTATACTAATATTGCATGGAAAATTGCACAGCACCCAAAGATAGTACGTTAAAACATCAAAATTCCGTTTGCTAACTTAATTTGGGTCTGTTAAAGCAGATGTAAGCGACTTGTATCTTTTGCACTCTCATATTGTCAGTTCAAAACTTCAATCACTACTATTATACCTATCGAGAGTATCGCTTCTATTTCGATATCCCTACGTCACACTACTTTTTAGCTTTTGCGTTCTACCAATATATGGTGGATATTTTAAACACAACTATTCCAATAGATCAATGCTGCCCGAACTAGATTGGCCTGGTTGATTCATTTGATTGTATTAAGAACCAGCTAGTTTGTTGGTTGGCAATCATTCACAACTAGATCGAACTGAATTTAACTATGACTTAGAAGTCTTGATGGTGCAATCTTTATTAGATATAAATTTTCATTTTTGTTAATATATTATAAAATTTATATCCTTTTCAATTCTTATAGAAAAGTTGTTGCCGATGATTCCATTCTTTTCTGGTTATGTTGTAAGGATAGATCCCTCAACTTCTTATCATTTATTTGAAGATTTGAACCCGTCTTTAATTCCTCCAATGACTTCAACTTTAGTTGAAGTATCAACCCCTTATAATGCCATCTTAAAATCTGGTAACATCCCCAAACTAGCAGCCGCATGATGACATTCATTGACATCCATGCTAGTAGTATTGCTAAAACATTGATAGATGCTAGCTTTGTACTTATTTTGATATTTCTATTTCTCGTCAATTTAATTCACGCTGTAATGAAATAATTTTGCTTTTGCTCAAAATGCCTCGTGCTATCACAGTCTGCCTGCCTAAGCTTCTAAGTTTTGCGGCGACATTATTATTTGATTAAAAGAATAAAAACTAAAATGTGTACATCATTAAAACACAATTAATCTTGGTAATGACGAATATATAAAGAATAAACCTTGTGGTGGCATGATTTCATAAAGAACAAAAATCTCATAGAAGATAACAACTTTAACCAGAAAGGGAATTCATCCAGCACAAGCTCATATCACTGATGGCTTCAACGATGCCCTGAATCATACAAAAATTACTCAAAAGGAAACTGAAACAATTTATTACACGGCCAATACTATGTACCTATGGTTTGTCCTGCGGCTACTACCACAAAATAGTGCATATGACTTCCATTAGCATAATTTGGAAAATGAAACATAGTCAAAGCTGAACCACAAATATAGAGCCTAAACAGCATGGCAATTCCGATGATGCTAATTAGATTATAGCATCTAACGAATTGCTAATCATAAATGACATACAGCAATGGCTGTAAGTTTAAAGTTAGAATCCAGCATCCAGCAGCTTCCAATGCTGTACTCCAATGAGAATGAGCTATTCACAATATCTTGACAAGGCAAAAAAAATGGCCTTGGATTCTTGTTACTAGGGGAAGGGAGAAATAGCAAATCAGATAATGGAGCCCAAAAAAAAAAAAAGAAACAGCACAGAATAATGTATAAGCATGTTGCACATCACTCCAAGGTAGATCATGTCCCGTAATAATCGCCCATGTTCTCAACAAGATAGTCATATGGTGCAGCTAACCCATATTCGTATGTTCCATTTAGTGGGGTCACTCTGTTTGAAGCTGAATAGACACCACCCATGCTAACTTTCGCATTAATCTTAGCTCTTCCTTTGGCGGGCCTTTTGTTATCAGGCGGAAACTCAGCAGAGAGCTTTACCATCTGCTTCTGCAGATCAGCAACTGAATCATTTGCTACTTTTGCCTTGGAATTCTTCTTTCCATCAACAAGCTTTAGTTCTAAACGGTACAAGGCACATGCATCACATTTGCTAATCTCGTATTCATAAAGGTGCCATTCAAAATGGTTCAGTGGTTGTGGATCCATATAGTAGGATCTCTTCAGACCTCCAAATTCATTGATAACTTGTTTTCTAGATTCATGCCAACCGCGTCCACTGTAATCTGGCAATGATCTCTGCTTTCTGTTTCCACTTTCAAATGCTCTTCGAGGCTTGTCAAAAAACAGCCATTCCCTAATAGTCTCACCCTCAAGAACAGAAAGATCAAACAGCTCTGCATTCAAAACAATGGGAAATAATTAAAGAAAGAACAATCTTGTCAAGTGTCAACCCTTGTAGCCAGATAAAATTGTGGGTAAACCAAAGAAAAGATCCTAACAGATTGAATTACCAGGCGCATTCCATGGAGACTTTGCAGTTGCTGCTCCCTCACATTCAGGGATGCCAACATCTTTTCCTTGTGCCTTTGCACTAAGAGCAGAAAAAAGTAAATTATCCTTTAAACCGATGCCCCCAGGCCGTAGAACTGGGGCCATACCTGGTGGCCCTTCATTCAAAGCTAGAGCAGCGTGAAAGCTACTGCAATAGTCTTGACACCAGTCCAACCCTTGCGCAGGCCTTGGACAGTCCCAAAGTGCACATTTTGGGCCCAAGAAAGCGGAAGGAGGAGGGCATACACTTGGTAGATAGCTAGATATATGAGGAATAGCATCCTCCTCACAATAACCTGTACCATTGAAACCAGTATATAAACTGTGGTCGAAGTCCTGATGTAAATCAAACTGATGATATTCTAAAGCAGGCCCCTCCTGGTTGCTAGCTGCCACGTTCTGAACTCCAGAAGTCGAATGTTTGCGTTCATCAAGCAACGGGAAGTTATGTTGCTGTTGGCCCTGTTTTAGAATTAAGCCAGGAAAGTTATTACAACTACACGTGAGACCCAATAATGAAACCAGCTCAGCATTGAAATTTTGATAAAAGTACGATGTGCGGGAGAAGATGTTGCTATCTGGAGAAATATATGTCAATCTTTAAAACCAAACAAGCATAAACTCTAAGGAATAACCAAACCACCAGAGCCTGTCTTTTTTCGAATCACAAGGTAAAATAAACAAACCATCTATTTTTAGTAAAAAACTGCATTAAGTTTTGAATTATAAAGTATGTACTCAGGAGCTCCAACTCCAAGTAGATGGAACTAATGACTCATTTTTCACATACAAAGGATTGGGTTTATCGTGGACAAGGCAAGATCTATAGATATCAAATCACAAATCAGGAAACGTTTTCTGAATTATG
This sequence comes from Cicer bijugum, assembly GCA_037974875.1. NCBI lineage: Eukaryota > Viridiplantae > Streptophyta > Magnoliopsida > Fabales > Fabaceae > Cicer > Cicer bijugum. The sequence goes on along the minus strand of JBBPBT010000938.1, from coordinate 1,397,421 downwards.
GAAAGAAATTTATAATGAATCACAAGATTGATGATCAATCATTAAAACTAATAAACTATAAAAAACAATAAGCAAAGAAAGTAAATCATTTTTTATGTCCATTAATCTCCTTATTTTCTATCACATCAATTCTTGGAATTCTCTGCGTTTTCTTTCAAACTTCGAAAACCTAGCCCTCAGTTTTTTTTCAACTACCTCTTCTATTTCTTCTATTTTCCAACACATGTAGATCCACAAATCCAAGTTGCATTTCACCTCCCATCGGCCCCACTACTCTCACTGCAAGCGTCAAGCCACCCAATACCAACCAGCAGAGGCTCACTATTGCTGGTGCCCAGACTAGCCACACACCCTCTCGCCCTGATACATGCCTATGTCCTCCATCGAGTGATACAAAAACTTGAGCCTGTCTTTGGGCGACTATATTCATAGAACTCTCCACTGATGAGATTCTGGCCCAGCCAACCATTGCCACATAGTGGATGGTTAGATCATTATCCCTGTGCGGTTTGTACACCGAAATCACACAAGAAAACAGATTCAAGCGATCCACATGAACAAAGCAATTCAACATGCACTTCCAGTGACAAAATGATACTCCACAGAAACCGTATCGATTGGGTGAAGACTTGCATTGACTCACATGAATCAAATTGCAATCCACATGATTCAATTACAATGTTAAGGATAGTCAAAACAAATTTGAGTTGCATCAACATACCATAAAGTACTGTTAATTCTACAACAAGGCACCCAAGATGTCGGATAGCTACCCGCCAACCCAATTTCCCCCCATCTCTCATAAGTCATTACCCCCTTCCTCCTTACCCTTCAACCCACAGAAAGATGTAATAAATAAATGAGAATGTGAGGAAAACAAACTAAAGCAGAGGGGATAGAGAAACTGCTACCGATGCATACACATTGCACTTTTTGGCATTCTATGTGAATGTACCATTTATTTGGCTTCTATATAAATAATAGATAATAGATGCTATTCAAATTTCAAGGAAGGAGTAATGAACTTTAAACTAAATAAGCATACATTTATTCAATTCAAATACAACAGAAATACAAACCTTGTTTCTCACACTGAATGTTACGACCCTACTAAATGATCAGTGAAAACAAATTAAAATTGGAAGTATCATATCACCATTATCTGGAGGAGAAGAGACAAAAATTCACACGACAACCTTTTCAGTTTACATTACATGATATTAACCATTTCTGAAGGATGTATGAGACTATGATGTAAATAAGAAGTTAAAGCAATGCACCTAGTAAAAATAGAGAAACATGAAAGAGAGAGAGATAACCTAAAGCAGCTAATGCCACATTCATGCAAAGGGAATAAGAAACTCACCTCTTGAAAAATGACCTTACCCTCAGCCTGCAGAGCCTGGTCATTAGGTTCAGGCTTAGGTGCAACTAAAGGACTAGAGGCATCATCTTCCTCCTCACAGAGCTGCAAGAGCCGACAGATATCGGTGGAGAACGATCCCAGACTTCCACCCTAAATTCACCCACAAACACCACAGTTCACAATCACAGCTTTAGCACTAATATATTGCCATTCAATTTCACATGTGTCCATCACAACATGAAAAATGAAGGTTAGAAACAAGCACAGCCATGACAGTTATCTCAAACAAAGTTACTACTTGTATTGAAGCTAAAAACAAGAGCACATAAACATGATCTTACTTGCTGCAAAGAAGAAGCAGGAGACGGCTCATTGAGTTCGGCCTTCCACTCACGAAGCATCTGATGGACTTGTTCCTCAAGGACTGCAGCATCGACAGTCCGGCTCTCCTTCCTTGCAAACTGCAAATCCAGAAACATCAGCTGCAAGTCATCAACACGGTTCTTTGCCTTGTCCTTAAAAAGCCTGTGTGATGCAGACTTGCAGCTGTTCTTGGAAATCTTCTTCATACTCAAACCTGAAGCTCTTCCTACAAAACCCTACACTCACAAATATAAAAAACTCAGTTTCAGTCCACCACAGGTAAAACATACAAAAAGTGAGAGAATAACCCAAAAAATGCACACAGCTAGCATGTAAAGTTATTATCATGATCAAAAGCATATTCCAGCTCATACCATTTACAACCCTAAAAAAATAACACAAGGAATCTAACAACCCCACCTGAGAGAGAATTAAGTTGAATTTACCCCAATTACAACTAATTAACCAATAATTGAAAGGGTATGATTTATGAACACAGACTAATTTCCTGGTGAAAAATAAACCCTAAACATAGATCAAGACAATCAAATCATCTAAAACCCATGGTGCAAATAATCTGACCCAAAACACAAAGTTAAGCATAAAAAATAAAGTTTAATTATGAAGAAAAAAAAAACAACGAAAACAAGCAAAAAAAGTTAAGTAGAACAGACCAAGTAAATATATTGAGTGAGAAATGAAAAATACAAAACCAAATTTGGATGGAAAAATCGCAGAACGAAAGGAACAACAAAGAGGTGTTGCAGATCGATGGAAATGTGTGATCTTTGGTTAGGTTTTAGGATAGAAGAAGAGTGGTTACCTCGGATGCTGTTCAGTTTAGTATGTCTGTTTTTTCCAAAAATTGAGAAGGCGAGGAAAGTGATATTTAAAGGAATCAAGAGAGAGTTTTTGTGTTGGTGACTTCTCTTCTCTCCCTCCTTTGTCTGCTGAAATTCTGAGCCAATAAAGCAAACACTATTGCACTCAAGAATCAATTTTGATACTGCTAATTACTAATTTTCCTTTTTTTTCTATAAACATATTTTTCATCTTTTATATTTTACTAACTTTTTTTTAAAGATTTAATTTATCTTTTTAAAATTAATAAATATCAGTCCTTTTCACAATATTCTAAATATAAAATAAATAAATAAATGTCAGCAACAGCTGTACGAGGCCATATAATTTACCTCTCAATTGGCATTTATAATTGTTTTTAAGACAATTTATTTGAGATGTTAATTCAGAAAACAAAGTCACTATTTCCTTTTTCCATTTTCATGAACACTAAGTAGTAAATTTGATAATATTGATATGTTAAGTGTAGGTATTTATAAAATAATATTTGCACTTTAATATGTTTAATTTGGTTTTACGTATTTCAATCGAAAAGGAATATGTTTAAAAAAAATACCTAATTATTTGAAATGATCCTTATATTTGC
>JBBPBT010000938.1:1378397-1393796 GCA_037974875.1 Cicer bijugum | reverse complement strand
TTATTTTAAATTATAAATTTCTCAATCTTTTGATAATTGAATCATATTATACTTACTTTAATTTTTATCATATTTAAATATATTATAACAAAATTAAATTAAAATCTGATATCATTTAAAAATTAAACTCTTTAATATGCTGTTTTAATTTTTTTAAAGTATTTTATTTAATTGACTTATTAATTTGTTAGTTTATTCAAAAATATGTCTGACTAATAATTTAAAAATATTAATATAAAATATATTTTTGTTTTATAAATGATTGAATCATGCTTAAAAAAAATATATGACATCCTACAAATTAAATTTAAACTTTAAATTTTTTGATAGAACATTCTTAAACCTTGTAAAGTTTATTTTGACATAATATATTCTCAACTCTACTAAAATCTAGTCGTTTATTTTTCTTAAGTGATATTTATTACTTGTTTAACGATATGTATTTGTATATAAATGTAAGCGTGGATGCAAGCATGCAAACATTATTAAAGTGGTCTTTTAGGCATGGCCACCAATCAATAATATTATTGGAAGAATAGATGATAGCTTCTTGTTCAATGTCCATTTTGGTCAAAGCATATTTCAACAATTAAAGGAGAGAAATAAAAACTTTCAATATTTTTGTTTTCCTCATTTTCCCATTTGTTTCACAAAAATAAAACTATTAGGAGTGGTAACTCGACGAGCCCAAAAAGGAGAAGAAAAAATGGAACAAAAGTATAGAACCCCACGAACATTTAAACAAAAGGAAAATAAAAAAGGTGATTCCTTTTTTGGTACATGAGAAATAAAAATAAAATTCTTGTATTAGCCTATAAGGTCAATATGTGAATGATGATCGAGGTAAGGAAGGAATAAAGTACACTTCCACTACCATCAAACATATTCTCATTTTGATGCTTGTTTAGGAATTTTGATGAGCTTTATAGGATAAAGGAGGGTGATTAATGGTTACAATCCTATCATTCATATCAGTCATATGGATGGATACAGGATGTGCCTCTTTTTTACTGGATGCACATAATCCTCTAATCTCTCTCACGACGCCCACAGCCACGGAGATGCTTAACTTTTTTGCACCAATAATATTGGAAACACGATAACTCAAACACCTAGTGTGTCGATCATCTCCATAAAAAAAAAAAAAAAAACTAATCACTCACTTCCTTTTTTTATATCAAATATATAGTCTAGGTTTTTTTTTTCTTTTCGGAATTACACTTTAATTCATTCTGCTATCTTATCTTATTTTATTTAGATAAATAATTTTCACATAAAATTTATTTTATTTTGTGTTTTAACAATGACTTTATCGTTTGAACACGATATTGTATTGTTTGTCTTTTTATATGACTTTAATTTTTAATGTTAATGTAGTGTTTTCATAATTAAAAGTTGTTATTGTATTATTAACATTATTTTCACTCGTCAAAATACTACTAGAGTTATTAATAATTTGAAGGGAAAGATAATGTATAGTCCACTTCACCACTTCACCGTGAAGTTGAAAATGTTATCTCTATCATATTACATATAAAGATTGCGCAATTTCAATCTAAAATATTGATTTGTGTCTTCTTTGATCTCAATCTATTGGTGTTTTGTTATTAATATATATATATAAATAAAAATAAAAACACTTTTTTTCTTCATTTTTTGCAAGCACTGCTTAATAAAAATTAAATATGTGTTGCATTATAATAATATATAATTGTTGGCGAGACTAATTTAATAAGTATTTTTGAGGTATTTGTTTTAAAAAAGTTGATGTTTATTAATATATAAACATAATAATCAATTAACAATGAAAGCAAATACAATAGTCACAAAAAGTGATAATTTGAAGTGTGAATTTTTTAAAAAAGTTATTCTATACTTCATAAAATCAGTTCTCAAGTTTAAAAGAATTTGAAAAATATTAATTATAAATATTTTGAAGTGTTAGTGAATAAATGGCAAAGTGATATTTGTGGTTGATGTGCCACTTACTAAATATAAAGAGTTTAAGAGATAAGAGTTCAATACACATTAATTATCACAAATCACCAAATTTTGTACACATCCAGCTCATACCTTGGTGAATTTGTTCAACATCATGTTTAACAAATTTTTTTTATCTCTCACATCTTATACTTATGTCACTCTTAACTCTTCCAGCTATATTATCTTAGCTTTAACAAATTTACACATTTTCTTTTAAGCCGATCTTAATTTTACAATGTCTCACAATCACTCGAAATAATCTTTACACTTATACAGTTTTCATGATAATATTTACTAAAAGTGTTAATATTTTGAGATTTAAGTAATCAACCATTGTGATTGGATGACACTATTGAGAATATATAGTAGAGATTTATCCATTGGTATAAAGCTAAATTACAGTGTATTTGTTTTTTAAGAGGTTGAATAGTTATAAACACTTATGATGAGTCAAATATATATTGCTTTCAAGCTCATAGTCTTCAAGGTTATGAGGTCATCTCTATTTGAAAAGGTTGTGGGTCCATATATGATCGTAGGACATATGTTTCAATAGTTGATGTTGAGTTTCCTTTAATACTTTTATGACCATTTTAAATTTTAGTTGATTTTGGACAACCTACTCATTTTGGGATAATTTATCGACGTCGAGAAACAAGGGTTACTCAATTACTTCTTTAGTTGTTTTTATAGGACTTAGCATGTTAGAAGCAATTGATTTGAATCATGAGTTGGTGAATTTTCAAAATAGTAAGATTATGGATCATCTTGATAGTGTGGTTGTGGTTGATTATGAGACTGATATGATCCTAATTTTCATGGTTTACTTTAAGGATCGTTCTAGGTCGGAAACTTACAAATTTGAGTGAAAATCGCGTATAGCTGGAGAATGTGATAAACGGCATTGTGAAACTCCGATTTGGCCGATTCCAAAACGAGGTGAAAGATGACGTTCTGAAATGCAAGTTAGGCTTTTGAATCACCGAAAATCAGTATATAGAACTTGAGATATGAATGCAGATTATTGATCACGAAAATTGGAAGAATTGGAGTATTAGGGTTTGATGTAAAGGAACCTCAATATTATTATTCAACAAAGAAACCAAGAACAAAATGGTGCCACAATCTAAGGATTGATAAACCAAGAAGAACGCCACAAGGGTTAACAACCATGATAAGTTCAAGATGAATTCTTTCAAGAACTCCAGAGAGCAAAGTCTCACCAAAAACAATATTCAAAATCCCCTTAAGAAAAATAAGGGTTTGCCTTTTATAATGGCAACTCCTAAAAAGTTCTCTAAATTTGACCCAACTGAAATTTTTACAGTTACACCCAAATTTCTTATTAATTTAGTCTATTACTTTAATTAAAACTAATATTAAAATTTGATAACACATAAATGTTGCCTTCATTCCTTAACTTCTTCAATTTGGGTTAAGTAATTGACTATCTTGGGCTTCAATTCTTCATGAGTTGTACTTGCTTCAAATAAAGTAGCTATCAAGTTATTTAGAACCTCCTTCGCCTTCTTTGACCTTGCTCTTGTCATTGGGGTTCCAAGACCTTGAATATCCTCTAGGCTTTCTTCCTTGGCTATGCATTCTATGTCCTCATCATTCCCTCCTTCTTGAACTGAATTTGCCCTCAAATTGCAATCTTCTTCAGCTGCATCATAAAGAGACAAATCAGCCACATTAAAAGTAGGACTAACACCATACTCACCTGGAAGATCTATTTTGTAGACATTATCATTAATTTTGGACAGCACTTGAAAAGGTCCATCTCCCCTTGGTTGGAGCTTAGATTTCCTTTGAGAAGGAAACCTTTCCTTCCTTAAATGAACCCAAACCCAATCACCTGGTTCAAACACAACCTTTTTCCTTCCTTTATTAGCTTGTCGAGCATAGCTATCCACTTTCTTTTCAATTTATGCCTTTACCTTCTCATGTAATTTTCAAACATATTCAGCCTTAGCATTCCCATCCTTATGAATTAGAATAGAACTATTTGGCAAAGACATTAAATCAAGAGGGGTGAGAGGGTTAAAACCATAAACAATTTCAAAGGGAGAATAACGAGTAGTGCTATGAACAACCCTATTATAGGAAAACTCAACATGGGGCAAACATTCTTCCCATGTCCTAATATTCTTTTGGATTACAGCCCTAAGAAGATAAGAAAGAGTTCGATTTACTACCTTAGTTTGGCCATCAGTTTGTGGGTGGCAAGTCGTGTAAAAGAGAAGTTTAGTTCCAAGCTTACCCCAAAGTGTCCTCCAAAAGTGACTAATGAATTTAGTGTCTCGGTCACTCACAATGCTTATGGGTACACCATGAAGTCTAACTACTTCTTTAAAGAATAAATCTGCCACGTGACAAGCATCATCCACTTTTCTGCAAGGTATAAAGTGAGCCATCTTGGAGAATCTGTCCACCACCACAAAAATTGAATCTTTTCCGCTCTTAGACCGTGGAAGACCTAAAACAAAATCCATAGAAATATCAATCCAAGGGGAGTTAGGCATTGGTAAAGGAGTATACAAACCATGAGGCATAACTTTAGACTTAGATTTCTAACAAACAATGCATCTTTCACACAATTTGCGTACATCACGTTTCATGTGTGGCCAATAAAAATGTTCATGCAACATGTCTAAAGTCTTTTGTACTCTAAAATGTCCCATTAATCCATCCTCATGTGCTTCCTTCACAAGCAAATCCCTAATGGAACTTTTCGGCACACATAACCTCTTTTCTTTAAATAAATAGTCATTATTCTTAAAATACCCATTTTGGGCAGCATGCACACAAGATTTATATATTTGAGAAAATTCGGGATCATGTTCATACAATTCCTTAATTACCTCAAAACCAATGAACTTAGCTTCAAGAGTAGAGAACAAAACATACCTTCTTGAAAGTGCATCAGCAACAACATTTGACTTACCTTTTTTATGCTTGATCACGTACTAAAACTGCTCAAGGAATTCAACCCACTTGGCATGTCTCTTGTTGAGCTTACCTTGGCTCTTTAAATACTTCAATGATTCGTGATCACTATGTATTACAAATTCCTTTGGTAAAAGATAGTGTTGCCATGTTTGTAGTGCTCTCACTAATGCATACAATTTTTTTATCATATGTAGGGTAATTAAGGGCAGCACCATTAATTTTCTCACTAAAATAAGCAATGGGGTGCCCCTCTTGCATTACAACAACCCTTATCCCCACATTTGATGCATCACATTCAATTTCAAAAGATTTAAAGAAGTAAAAAAAGAAGTTTAAATTTATAAAAGAAAAAATTAGTAACCCTAAACCCTAAAATGAAGGAAAAGACGATTGAGCTTGCATAAAATTTTAATATTTGTGTGACAAATTCTTTAATAAAGCTAAACTCATAAAATATTTATTTTTTTTTAGTTTTTTAATGTTTCAAAACTTTTGTCTATATAAAAAAGTTATTAAACGCGAAGAAATTAAAAAAAATAAATATTTTACGAGTTTAGCTTTATTAAAGAATTTGTCACACAAATTGTGACACCCTAAATCCCAAAATAATATATATAATAATTTATATCATATTCCTATAAAATTTGCAGCGGATAAATAAAATTATATTTTCAAGAAAATAAAAACTTTTGTAACTAATTTAGGATATCACATTTCTCAAAGTGCACATGCAACAATTCAAATTTTATTACTCAAATAAAATAGTTTAATCTCAATGAACTTGATTTAAGTATAATTACTTGATTTATTTCTAAAAACTTACTAGTACTTCTAAGGTTTTCATACAAAAATTTGATTCAAATTAAATAAGTAAAATACAAATTAAAACTCTTATTCCCGGTATCACCTATCAGAGTGGGGTTCCTCCCAAACTTGAACTTCAAGACTCATTAATCTGTAATAACTGCGATTTCGGAAACGCAATTGAAATCATGTTAATAGTATAATATGAGTAAGAAGAACACGCAAACAATCATGTTAATAGTATAACATCAAAGTCATTCAAGTAAAATAATCATCTCACTATAATATGCATCAAATCATCTAATTAATATTACCTTTGAAACACGTCAATCTCAACAAAACAATCACAAGGAAATGCAATGCTATGCATGAGCTTAGACTCTACTTCACAATGTGGTACCATTCTAACTCTGAAGTACTTGGTTAGGAGGCCATGATACTATGCCACTACAAGAGTGGACGGACAATTCATGAATGGCCAAGTCCTCGTATATCCCCTCAACTCAACCCGAGACACATATACGCGACAGTCGGGGTACTCTTGTGTTGCACGGTAGCTCTCGGCCTTAGGAAATAACCCACTAATCCACTTAGGAATTCCCCACTAGGTGTACCCCCAAGGTCTATCAGTCTTACTTTACAGTTCGACTATAGCCCTCCACGATCAGGCTCATTCAGTTGTACTTCCCTAGAATCACTAGGCTTGTCAGTCCCTACCTATATGATGACAAAATAATCTTCACTTCACAATTCACAATATTTATTTTTTCCCCCGTTAGTTTAGACTACTCCATTAAGAGCACCATATTTATGAATCATCACTATCTCATCAAGTATGGGGTACTTCAATATTTTCATCACAATTTTATAATATCATTAATCATAAATAATCATGATCATCATATAAACTCATCACAATTTTATAACATCAATATCATCAATAAAAAATCATCATTATCATCACGTAAGCATATATCAAACCATGCATCCATATTTTATCATCACATCACATAATTTCATCTAAGCAAACATGTACACATAATTTCATTCAACATCCAACATCACAATAATAACAAATATCAACTACCACACAAGTATCGAAAATTAAATCAATCAACACCTTATAAAAAATTATATTTCACATTTTAATCTCACAATTCTCATATTTCAAATTAATCAATTTATCTCTCAAAGTGCTACTGCCGTACGTAGCAAGCCCTGGATGAATCGTTGGGAAATACGGTTTTCCCGTTCATCTCACAATATATTATACTCATGAATTCAAACGCTCTCTTACCCCTTACCTTATTTTGACGCTTTCACACATGAATACGATTCCACGAGCAAACAACCTTTGTTCATTGACTCTTTGTCCTTCAATTGATCTAACTCGACAGTTTATGGGTAAACGTCAAAAATAAATTATGAGGAGATATTCTAAAAAACTAAATTCGAAAATCGGTCAAAGAAAATTACCATAAATCAGAAAACCAATCAGTGGATAATATAGCCACTTTTCATACGGTCGTTTTGGCGTTGGTTTCACTCAAATCGAACTTAAGGTGAAGGAGAACGATGCAAAATAACGAATTCTACAAACGAAGAAGTCAGGTATTTTAGATAGAAATTAGGGTTGTTAAAAATCTGGAAAATTATGTTTAATTGACGAGTTAAATAAATGAAGTAACATACTCAAATTTGGATGAGAACAGAGAAGCTTTTACGAAACAAATATCGATCACCGGTATCAAAAACGATAGGTTGTTGTTGTGTTTACTCTTGGTACTACGGCTTCCCATTCAACTCCCTTTCCCTTCCCTTTTCTTTGTTTTGTTTTATTTTAGTACAAATCAGGGTTCACAAGGTCTCTTTATTTATGTTTTTGTTTTGGAAAGCGGCGGATAGAAAACAAGCAGCAAAACCTAACAAACTCATCTAAATATTTGTAAAATTAGTTAACAGCCCATGCCTACCTTACATATATCAATCTGATTCTACAATATAACTTGTCCTATATATTTTAATGTATTATTATTATTATTATTATTTATCTATTTATTTTAAAGAAACAATTATATGGATATTTATTTATTTTTTTAATAATATGTTTAATTAGGTTTTATTCTTCTATATGGATCTAACCCATAAAACACATTTTTATAATAACTATAATTACTACTATAATATTTCTCAAAATCAACCCATAAAAACACTATCATCTTTATAAAATAGTCAAAATGATAAAATAAATAAATATAACATCAATAATTTATATTAATTACTAAATCACAATAAAGATGTATAAAATCATCATGTCATATGAAATATATAAAAGTAAAGAAAATCAATCACAATATTAGTAATATCTAAAGATAATTAGTTATAAAATAATTAACAAATCACAGAAAATAGTTATAAATAATTGAAATACAACTACGTGCATATTCAACATCAATCATGCACACAGAAAATATTACATTAATTAGGTACACGTATATACATGTAAAATCGCATACAATCTTTTTCTTTAAAATATATATTACACTAAAATACTATTATTATTTTTAAATATATCAAATAATAAAATATAATATGTATTATTTATATCGCTCATGTAGTATAACATGTATCAAACTAGCACATCATAGAAAGCATCCATATGACGAAAATTAGCCACAAAATTTATCAACATATATTCTAAAATAATATTCGTCATCAAATTAATTATTTAAAATTATATTTAATTAATAAAATAGTTTATTATAAAATTTGGGGTGTTACACAAATATTAAAATTTTATGTATAATTGATGACTTCTCATCCTTTCCTTCATTTTACTATTTTGTTTATAGAGATGATCATGGTCTCCCAAAAAATAGAGGGTTTTATGGGATTGTAGGTAGAGTTGTCAATTTAACAAGTCTCATAATTATTGGCCTCAACCCACATTTTGAGGGGTCAACAAATTTAATAATTTAAAAAGCTCTAAAAAATAAGGTCCCTCAAACTAAAAGCCCCCTAAAATTTTGTGGGCTTAGTGGGCCCACAGACCCACATTTTTAAAAAAAGAATCGATTTTTTTTTGAAAAATAAAGTTTTTCAATTTTTTCACCGGTAAAAAATTTTCCGATAAAAAAATTTTATTTTATTTTTGATAAAATGTTTTTGAAAAAAAAAATTCAAAATTAACAAAATATTGGGGCCTAAAGCCCCCTGAAGTAATGGGCCGAAATCATAAAAAAATTATTTTGATAGGGGCCTAATAATAGAGGTTTGATAAAAAAAATTTAGGGGGCCTTGTAGTTGGTTTTTTTTTTTTACAGCTCTAATTATAGGTTACAAACGTGAAAAAAAGGGATTTGTATTATTAGAATTATGTTTTTCATAATGTAGTTTATAATACAAAATGAAGGGTGAAGTGAATAATATATTTTTGACATAATTGTTCTGGTAGTTCCTTAACTTAATTTCAACTAACACTTAAGTCATTTATCTTTTTATTCTTCTTGATTTATTCTTTTATTTGATTTTAAGTAACAATTTGATTATTTATATCTTAAAATATCAACAATGTTATCATTTCTTTTAAAAAACTTAGAAATCATCAAAATTTTAAAGTAAAACCCATAAAATTCAATATCAATTTCAAGAAAATTAAAATATTAATCAAATGCATAACTCAAATATTCATATAAACTCATATTGCTCCAACAACACCAAATTCATCAAATAAAGAATGAAAATATGAATTTATTTACAAATTTGATTTATGAATTTGATGAAATTTATATTATATTAAAGATGATCATTAATTTTAAAGATTTTATTTAAATTTTTTGAATTTTTATAAAAAAATAATAACATTATTGACAAAACATAAATAATAAAATTATTATTTAAAATTAAATAAAAAACTAAATTAAAAAAATTAAATTAAAGGATTGAGGAACATTATTAGGGATGGCAATGGGTAGGGTATTATAGTATTCGTACCCATACCCACACTTTAAAAAAATACCCATACCCGTGCCCGTGCCCGTACCCTCTTGGGTATCAATTTTAATACATGTACCCTTACCCTCTGGGTATCTAAGTGCCCGTACCCATACCTATTACCCACACTTTAACTAAAATAGATCGATAAATAAATATTATTTTGTGATTAAATTTAAAAATTATTTAAATATACAAAATTGAGTTGTCAAATAAATATATAATTATTACTTTATGTGACAACTCTATTTTATTAAATGTTATTATGATATTCGTTTTGTATTTGTTTTCCTTACCGAAGAAACTAATAACATATGATAAAGTATTATTCTCAAATAAATAATAATTATATCTTTACTTGATAACTTTATATTATTAAATTTTATTATTATCTTTCTTTTGGAGTTATACTTCGCAACAAAGATGACCTTAAACCCCGAACCCTGAACCTTAAACTCTTAATATCAAATCATGTACACTGACACACTAATTGGTATGATGTAAAACTATAAAACAAAGATAGTAATAACATTTAAAAAAATAGAGTTGTCAAATAAAGTACTAATTATATAATTATTAGACAACACTATTTTACTAAATGTTATTATTATCTTCATTTAGTAGTTAGAATTCGTAATTAAGATAACCTTAAATATTTAACCCCGAACTCTAAACCCTAATTACTAAACCATAAATTCTAAATCCTAAACCGTAATCCCTAAACTCTTTACCCAGAATCTTGAACCCTAAACCTTGACAACTATATTTTATTATAGTAAAATAAAAAGAGAGATTAAGTAACTATTAAATTTGTTCTAGTAAAATAAAAATAATAATAGTAATACATAAAATAAATAAGGGGATCAATGGACTTGACCTGAATCCTAATAAAAGGAGCTATTTGTCGCCGCCTCCGTAGAAGGGAGAGGAAACACATTAATGCTCTAGTTAGTCAAACAAACTCAATTTCTCAAATTTTTAACTATACCCGTTTCTCTTTAAAATATTCGAGTTCTCTATTTATCAAATTAATCATTTTGCATTGTTCTTCTTTACCTTAAGTCCAATTTAAGTGAAACCAACACCAAAACAATTGTTTGAAAAATGGTCATACCTTTTATTAGTTTTCTTATTTTAGGGATGACAATGGATATGATTTGGGTAAAGTATGAAGTTGCAACTCTTATGACAATATTATTTGAGATCAGTAAAAACAATTTATAAGAAGTTGCAAGTATAATTATAAAGACACGATTAATAAAATATAACTCTTAGTTATGAAGACACAATTATTTAACTATTCATCGTAAACAATTTCTTAAAAAGTTTGCAAATGTTTATCTTTTGATTTGATTATAAATATTGTAATGGTCCAATGATATTAATAGATATTAAAACATAAAGGAAAACAATTAATGAAACTAAATATTAATATAATAAATAAACAAATAAATAATGTATTTATATAAGTGCAAGTGCGGGTGTGGGGCGGGGTGGATACTATAGTATCTGTACCCACACCGATACCCGTTTGATTTTGCGGGTAATTATCCGTCCCCGTGTCTATACCCGTTATGCGGATTTTTACCCTACTTATTGTAGGTTTTTTTTGCGGGTACCCACTAAATCTGGGTCTAATTGCCATCCCTAAACATTATATTATTTTAATCCTCAAAATTCCTAGTCACTTGTATATCACTAAAAATAAATGTGGGGAAGGAGTTCCCAATACATTTGTGGTTGTTTTTTTTTTTTTTTTCAATCTTGAGTTCCATTTTGAGAACCTTCCAAATAAAATAACCCTGAACCCGCCAAAACATGGGCTCTCCTTCAAATTTTCGCTTTCCCCACCAAGACTAATCCCGATCCGCGTCACTCCATCTAATTAAATCTCAACCTTCCATCACAACAGATCAACGATTGTTATCACACACTCCAAACTCCTCCGCACGCCACGTCACTAATCCGCGTGCCGCACCACCTCCAAAGAAACAACACCCGTGGATTATCCAATACCATCAACGGTCACGATCGCAACAACCTATTCACTTCCCTCTCATCCTTCGCGCACATACCCCAATTTCAAAATCCCCACAAAAACCCACAATATATAGTTCACCCCTTCCCTCTTTTCAATCTCATCACTAACAATTCAACTCATTCAACGAAGACTTTGACTCTGAACTTTTAGAAACAGATTCTCCGTGTATTCTATAATGGCACGTACTAAACAAACCGCTCGCAAGTCCACAGGCGGAAAGGCGCCGAGAAAGCAGTTGGCAACAAAAGCTGCTCGTAAGTCTGCTCCGGCTACCGGAGGTGTGAAGAAGCCACATCGTTTCAGGCCAGGAACCGTTGCTCTTCGTGAGATCCGTAAGTACCAGAAGAGTACAGAGCTTTTGATCCGTAAACTTCCTTTCCAGCGTCTTGTCCGTGAGATCGCTCAGGATTTCAAGACTGACCTTCGTTTCCAGAGCTCCGCCGTGTCGGCACTACAAGAAGCAGCCGAGGCTTATCTCGTTGGTCTTTTTGAGGATACTAATCTCTGCGCTATTCACGCCAAGCGTGTTACTATTATGCCGAAGGATATTCAGCTTGCTAGGCGTATTAGAGGCGAGCGTGCTTGATTTTCTTGTTCATTTCTCTGTTAGGGTTTGTGTAGATAGTTTCAAAACGTGGTTATTCACAAACCGTTGTTATTATTGGCTGAAATATTGTACTTGTGCTTAATGCTTTATCAATTGAATCATTTATCTTTTGATCAATTATTTCGATTGTTTCTTTAGATTCTGCTATGAAACCCTGATTTTGTGCTCTAGATTCTCTGTTCGCTTGCGGATACTTTTAAGAATAACTTTGTGATATATTGTATTACGTTTCGTACATGCAAGTCTTATATATTTTGAATCATCTAGATACTTGTATACTTAATCAACCGAAATTTAATTTGTTAGTTGAATTCCGTATCGTCTTGTAGAATTATACTTGTAAGAACTTTCAAGAATTAGCTGTTCATTTAAAGTTTAATTTCCCGTCAGCATTTGTTTGTTTTGTAACAATTCCAATGATATAAAAATTTGGAAAGCCCTAAGTTATATATTGATTCATACAATTATTTTCTAAACAAAACTATATTTGTGCTTCTGTGGATATCTGTTGAAATCTCTAGAAAATATATTTTTCCCAAACCAAATGAATCTTTCTTTGATGATCCATAAACCTTTGTCTCTCTAGATTGTCACACTTGGAAATTTGCAACAAGGGCGACCTGTTTCAGTAACATTTAAATAATGTTATCAAAATGCAGAAATCATATTAACATTAGGATAGAAAAGTAGAAACTTACTAGGGTCTTCGGTTGTTTGTTCAGCCAAGCCATTGAAATAGCAAGTGGCTCCGGTTCTTTTAAACTTTGCCCAAAATGTGCTAAACACATAACTTGCATGGTCTGTGACAGAAACTGGTTCATAGCATTCATTTCCCGGTGAAAGTGCTTCACAAGTCATGTTTACTTCATTGCAGGCGTAGGACAAAGCTGCTGCCAATTCTATTTCATTTGCTCCTTTCTCCGCAACACACCACACCTTTCCTTTGAATGGTACATTATTCTTTGGAGCTGGTAATGATGCAAATTCTGTGATATGTTTTTTCCCTGTTAAGTCAAGATCATAAATTGGGGTTCCGTCTGTCTGTAACATTCCCCAGTGTCGCTCTGTTCCTGGACCTGGCTTTTGATTTTCATTGAAAAGTGAGAAGATGAAGGTTGGTATGGTGACCGCGGGCCTAGCTGGGGTTCCAATTGGTGGTTTTGTTGTCATTCTTTGGATGAGATTGCGATTGTATGTAGCTGCATTGAAAATGTTTGCACCTGGTTCTTCAATGTCGCCCGAGTTTGGCCATCCTGTTTCTGATATTACAAGTTTGATGTTTGAGTACCCAAGTTTTGACATGGCAAAGATGAGGGAGTCAAGCATTTGGTCTAACAGGTTTCTATATAATAAGCCACTACCAGGGTCTCTTGTGGTGAAATTTCCCCTGAACAGGGCGAAATCGAGGTTAATATTGTCGGGGTCCTGTGACCATGGAAAATATGGGTATGCATCAATGAAGAAAAACGATTTAGTTCTGTCTAAGAACTTGAGCATTGGTACTATCACACTGTCTCTTATGTTGGATCGGAATGTCCCGCTTGAAGGTGGAAAGGTTGATTGTAAAACATCCATGGCTAATGGGGTGCCAATTTTGATGGCTCTGATGTTCAGAGATTTTAGAGATCTTTTAATGCTTTTCATTGCTGGGACAAGATCATGCCACATTTTGTGTCCTTGTTCTGAATTGTAGCTTAGCACTTCATTTCCCACAAGCAAGAAGCGAATCATGGTTTTGGGGTAGAAAGGAACTACATTGTTCCTCACCCATTCATCTGCTATGCTTTGGTTTGCAGCAATGCCTGAGATTTCATGGTTTGGGATCATAATGGAAACTTTGAGCTGTGTGGTTGATAAAAGCCTTAAAATATCCGGGTTAGCGTCATAGAGCTTCACACTGCCTGCTTTCATCATTGTTAGTAATTCAATGGACCGATATGGAGATGGCAGATTACTCCCAAGCACGCCATAGTTCACACCGATGTTGCTATAAGCTTTTGCACCTGTAGAATTGGAAAGATTGCATAAAGTTTAATTAAATAAGATATTTTAGCAGAAAAAAAAATGTCTGTTTCAAACTTACCTGATAATGAAACTAAACAGACAAAAAATATTGCCAGAGAACCCATTTCTCCAGCTCCTAATGGTTAAGCAATAGAATGAGATGAAGAGAATATTAGCAGTATCAATTTATACAAATGCAATGGAGATTGGTAGCAAGAAATCATATATCTTTGGAAACAAGGATCTTTATGAGGAGGGTATACAAGAAGTAATTAATCATTGTTTTTTACTCTTCGCAGGGAGCAATAGAAGAAATAAGAAAGGAATGAATGGATTGAAGACACACATTCACTTATTAATAAATTAGTGGTGAAAGCAAGGGTGTGTTCTCTTTGTTTCTTGGTTTAACCTGTTTACGAACCTATTTTTATTACAATAAATGAAGTTAAATTAGTCACAAACTTTAGAAGGGAAAGAAGCTACTAATATTGTATGAAAATGAGGTTAATGAAATAGTGCCACGTATCTCGTGAAATGGGACAAAGTTTAAGAAGAATTTGAGAGTTGTCTTGTAGACCAGTTTGAATACTCTCGATTCATGTTTTCCTGTCTATGTAAATGTAAATGTAAATGTAAATTCTGTTTATTTCTTTTAATTTAATTTATTTATTTTATTGAAAAGTTATATTATATAAATAATATGTATAAAATTTTACGTAAATTAAAAATTATTTGGTATATTATTAAAATTAAGAAAAATTAATAGTATTTTACAAATTACAAAATTTAAGTAAAAAAAATTGTGACATATATTTAAATATATTTTTTTTTACTCTAGTCAAAAATACATATTTCTCTAATTAATTATTTTTTGGTTCAATGTCTTGTCTTTAGACTTCAATGCAGTAATAAACATCATTTTTTTTTAATAATGATCATTCATGATAATACTAAAAGACACAATATGAAACAACATTAAAAAAAATTCAAATTTTTTGAGTTTGCCATATCTACT
>JBBPBT010000938.1:1347000-1376400 GCA_037974875.1 Cicer bijugum | reverse complement strand
AAAGTGTTAATAAAATAGAATGAAATTGCTAATTCATCTATCTACAAAATTGGAGAGACTTGGTAAAATAATATAATACCTTATTTATGTTTGTACATCTACTCAAGTGTATTTGATATATTTTTTTTCTATTAAATATTGGAACGTCCTAAATTTTTTATCCAAAAAATTACTTAAAAATATTTATTTTCTATTAGAAACAACTATAATTTTTTTTCTTCTAAGGAATAATTCATCATGTAATAATTTGAAGATGCGTAAGAAAATGACTTAATATATTTTTTGTTGTAAAAGAACGTAATGCAATCTACTAAAATAGTATTTATTCATTTATTTTTAAAATTAATATTTCAGTTAGATCGATATTCATTTATGCTCCAAAATAAAAAAAAACTATCTTTTTTAAGTGAAATTCAAAAGAAACAAGATTGACTGAAATTAATGACATTCAATTATTTGCTAGCGAATGAAATCTAACTTTCACATTTATATTAAAAGTTAATGATGACGAGTAAATAACTTTACAATGCATCACAAAATTTTTAATAATACAAAATATTATTTTTAAATAAAAGTCTCATTTTCCCACGAGCGCGCACCAATCAAGCATCATTCATGCAACTTTTTGAGATCATTAGTACCTAAATATTGGTGTAAGAGGCCAGTTTATCCCACAACAAAAATTAAACCAAGTAATAAATTAACAACCATAAAATATGAATATAAAATCTTTTTGTAATAAAAGATTTAAAGAAATTGATTCATTAATATTTTTCAAAGGGGTATCAAAAATCATAAAATATATCTAAATAATTGGACAACCTCTGATTGACCAATACTAATTTCCAAGGTGCAATCCCTCATGGATCAACACGATTTACTAGCATGCAGTCACTCATAGACCAACGCGACATACAAGAGTGTAGTCGCTCACAAATCAACACGATTTTTTAGAGTGCAATCGCTCACAGATCAACACATTCTAGAGTACAATCTCTCACATATCAACACAACATACAAGAGTGCAGTCACTCACAAACCAACACGATTTTCTAGAGTACAATCGCTCACAGATCAGCATATTATATAGTGCAATCTCTCATAGATCAACACGACATACAAGAGTGCAATCGTTCATAGACCAACATGATTTTCTAGAGTGCAACCGCTCACAAATAAGCACATTCTAGAGTGCAATCTCTCACAGATCAACACATTCTATAGTGCAATCTCTCACATATCAGCACGACGTGACAATCCCTGCAAGGATAAGATAGACCAACAATTCACATGACATCTTCCCGTGGCCCATCACAGTCACCACTATCACCATGGCCCCTTCGCGATCACCATGTACTACAAAATGCATGAGCATACTCTGACTCTTTTCACCACAATCATTAAGTAAATGCAGCTATTAAAAGATTCTCCATTTTTAATACTTATTTAACACTAATAATTTTTCAAATATAACACATAGCATACTCAAACATATTTATTCACACCAATTTAAATTTCTACAACCACACATAAATCACATCTCCAAATTCCATCCACACATAAATTGAATTTAATTCATTTTCCACCAATTCACACATAAATTTCTTCTAAAAAATTCACAATATTAATTATGAACACATCAATTTCACCAAACATGAATCACCACTATTTTCAAACATTAGTCACCCATATTCAATCTCCAAAATTTTCAACCATAAATCACGACAACAACATTAATATATCAGAATTCTCCCCACCGCTAACTCGGTGCCAACGGTGTCGATTCCTTTTCGAGACTCAAGGAGCTAACAACATAAACGTAAATATTTATAACAATTTGTTCACATTAAAATTAATTCAACCACAACGAAATTCTCAATATTAAATCTTTTTGACACATAAAACTTTTAAAACCAAATAATCTATATTATTTACTTAAAACTAAATAAAACAAATATTGTCCAAATTTCACATATACACACTAGACTATTAAAACACCGAAATTTTTTAGTTAATAAAATACTCTAATTTTTATTTTAAAACTTAGTCCAAGAGTAATTAAAATAGTAACATTTTAAACTCTAACTATTTTTAATTTCAATCTATCATTTTGCTTAAACTCTTTAACGGAGTTAAAATTTGAACTTTTTCACAACTTTAACAAATTTAAGTTTTTTTTAAATTTTAATTTCAGTTCAAACTCTTTTTACACAATTATGACGTTTAATTAATCGTGTATAATAATATAATTAATTCA
Source organism: Cicer bijugum (assembly GCA_037974875.1). Taxonomy (NCBI): domain Eukaryota; kingdom Viridiplantae; phylum Streptophyta; class Magnoliopsida; order Fabales; family Fabaceae; genus Cicer; species Cicer bijugum. Next base: position 1,374,143 of record JBBPBT010000938.1, on the reverse strand, counting down.
ATTACATAAATGATTCATTTAAACGGTGGTCGTGTAAATGCATGTTACCCTCACATTAAATTATCATTATTAAAAGTCTTATAAACAGGAACTTATTATAAAAGATAGTCAAACAAATGTGTAAACGCGCACGATAAACATACACCGTACTCCCGCAGTTTTAGTTTGAACAAACACTATCCTTACAACATTTGAAAATGTGTTTTTCAATTATAAGGAAAAGAAGAGTCACGTGGGATTTGTTATTAATTTTTAGCTTTTAATTTGTTCTTTAGTTAAACTAAATTTTAGAAATTGTAAATTCAATAAAGATGAGATATAAATAAAGAAAAATTGAGCTGAATTTAAAGATGGGTCATTAAATAATAATTTTTAAATATTTTTTATGATAAATTTATAAAAAGTAACTCATAAAGATTCACTTATAATTATTTACTTGACAATTCATTTAAGAATATTAGTATATAATTTTTTTTTGATAAATTATAAATTAATGATATAATTAATAATCTGTTTTTGAAAGAGTAAATTAATACTAATTTAAAATTATAATTTGAAACGAGACAAATAAGTGAAAAATAATTTGAATATAATATTTTTCAACTTTATTTTTATTTTGTTTATTTTTTATCTCTATTTTTTAAATTAGATTAAATTTAATTCATTACCTACATATCAAAAGAGATTTATAGAACAGACGAGTCTTTGAATATCTTTTCTTAAGCGTAAGCATATATGTGACATCGAGAGAATAATTTAATAGTTACACATGATAACAAACATGTCCGAAGCGTATATACAATAATGCAATGTGATGATACAACAAAAGCATATTATTGTAATAAATCAAAAAAATAACCCAACTATATAAAATAACAAGTACAACCAAAAGTAACATCAGAGAACAAAATCATCACCTAACAATAGAATCCAATAATAACATAACACCATCACAAAAAATGACATTACAAACTAAATTAAAAAAATAAAAACTAATAAAAATTATTAACAATTGCTGAGCTGAATCAAGAAAGTATTGTGCCACCGCGCTTATGTGACTGCTGTGTTTCTATTTGAAGCGGCCACCACATGTTTTCCAAAAAAAAAAAAAAGAAAAACATTTGATCAAGGTCCAAGCAGTTGGTCAATACTATAAGTGAGAAAGACATGGAGGAAATAATGTAATATGGGATAATATAATAAACTGAGATATATAAACAAAATAAAATGTTAAATAAATATATAAAAATTGAAAGAAAAAAAACACGTTATTTATTTGCAACTATTGGAATTTTGGGATTAAAATATGTTTTTGTGACCTCAATCGTGTGACAAAGCTAATTTGAATACCATTTTATCTTATATTTTAATTTTGTATGACTTAAACTTGTGGAGGGGTCCCTCCAGTCAACATCTATTATCTATATATAGCATACTAAACTCATCAAAGTGAAAACATAAGCATCACAACAAACCAAATCAATTCAAAAAATCACTCAACTTCATAATAATACATCATAATTCAAATGGGTGCCGATAATGAATACAAATCAAATGAGCTCTTTCAAGCTCAAACTCATTTGTACAATCACATTCTTAGCTTCCTCAAACCCATGTCCATCAAATGGGCTGTTGATCTTGGAATACCAGATATCATACACAATCATGGCCAACCCATTACTCTTCCTCAACTTCTCTCTGTTCTTCAAATTCATGAACACAAATCTTCTCTTGTCAAGAGCCTCATGCGTTTATTAGCACACAATAACTTCTTCACAATTGTGAAAAAAGAAGGAAAAGAAGCATACACTCTTTCCCCTGCTTCAGAACTTCTTGTCAAAGGCACTGACCATTGTTTATCTTCAATGGTTAATTTGTTAACTGACCCAAATGTAGTTAATTTGTATAATGATTTGGGTAAATGGACTTTTGGGGAGAAGTCAACACTCTTTGAGACTACATCAGACACAGGAGATTATTGGGGTTTTGTTCATCAAAATCAAACAAATTTGAAGTCATTCAATGAGGCTATGGAAAGTGATTCTCATGTGGTGAGGTTGGCTTTGAGAGATTGCAAGTCAACTTTTGAAAGGTTGGATTGTTTGGTAGATGTTGGAGGTGGAACTGGAAATACAGCTAAAATTATATGTGAGGCATTTCCTTTGTTAAAATGCACTGTCTTGGACCTTCCACAAGTTATAGCAGGCTTACCAACAAATAATAACAATTTGAGTTTTGTTGGTGGAGACATGTTTGAATTTATCCCTGAAGCTGATGCAGTTTTATTAAAGGTATGTAAAATTATCGGCAATGATTTACAAACACCCACACGACACTTAGTCAATCATGTACAAAAATGTGTTTTTGTCAACCGAGTATCTGATTGTTTCAAATCACATTGAAATATATAATTAATTCAACTATATGATTCACCATAGTTTTCAACTGATTTAAATTAACTATGTACTCAACTGAATTAACCACATTTTTATATTCTATTAATCAAATCAACCACATTTTTACATTCTATTAATCAAGTGTTGCTAGTGTACAAAAAAAAAGGGTGTCCAAGAAATATTTTTGCAAAATTTATTACTTATTTTCTCTTAATAAGGGACATTATTATTGTTGTGACATTATTCATTACCATAAGTTTACGTTATAATATTTGAATAATAAAAAAAAAAGCTATATATTGAGTCTTTCTAATTTTTATTTTGTTTTTCACTCTTAAAGTGGATTTTACATGACTGGAATGACGATGATTGTGTCAAAATACTCCAAAATTGCAAAGAAGCTATTTCAAGAAAAGGCAAAGGAGGAAAAGTTATCATAATAGATATTGTGATAAATGAAAAGCAAGATAAACATGAAATGACAGAAGTAAAACTCTTCTTTGACATAGTTATGATGGCTAGTTTTAATGCAAAAGAAAGAGATGAGAAAAACTGGAAAGAAATCATCATGAAAGCAGGGTTCAGATTCTACAAAATATTTCCTATATTTGGTTTTAGGTCACTTATTGAGGTTTATGTTTAGTTAAACATTTGTACTTTGAAAAATAATCTTATGTGTATGTTGAACCAAAATAAAGTGATAAGTGAAATCACTCTTTAGAATAAAGTTAGGTCACTTAAGTTTATTTTTATTTGATCTTGTTAAAGCTGACTTTTTAGATAAAAAGTGCATGTCATCCAAAAAAAGAAGTCATATTACACTAAATTTTATTTTCAGCATGTCTTCAATTTTGAGTTTATCTCATTTGGATATTTAAGAAAACCTACATTCAAGTCTAAATATAAGAGAAAGTCAAATCCATAAAAATTGATATATTTAATTCAACATTACTTATTAATTTTAAGGATAAAATTGATAACTACATAATCTTAAACGACAATCTATTTGGTTTAATATATTTGGCTTTATTTATAAGAAAATAAATAATTTAGTAGTTTAAAATATAAGTAAAATGTATCAAACTTTACTCTATCTAATATTATTATTTCAAAATACTCTTTGTTGATTCTCTTATTTTGCTATACGAGTCCACCTCATCGTATAAAATTCATTGTGATGATTATTGTAATAAAAGATATATCAGTAATTTAAAGTTATTTTATATAAATAAACACCATTAAACACACCTCTTAATAATAGGTGTGAGAAGTACTTAATCAACCGAATTTTTTATTTGTTCATTTGAATTCTGTTTGTTCTTAAAGATGTATACTTGTAAGAACTTTCAAGTATCAGCTGTGTATCTAAAATTTCATTTCCCGTCAGTATTTGATTTGTTTTGTAACAATTCCAATGATATGAAAAATCGGAAATCTCAAGATAATGTATCTAAAGTAATAGGTTTATTTTGTAACAAAACTATTGTCGTGCTGCTGCTGATATATGTTAAAATCTCAAGATAATTTATTTTTCCCAAACCAAAGGAATCTTTCTTTGATGATCCATAAACCTGTGTCTCTCTAGATTGTAACACTTGGAAATTTGCAAGAAGGTCGACCTGTTTCGATAACAATTGTATGATGTTATCAAAATGCAGAAAACATATTACATTAGAATAGAAAAGTAGAAACTTAATAGGGTCTTTGGTTGTTTGTTCAGCCAAGCCATTGAAATAGCAAGTGGCTCCGGTTCTTTTAAACTTATCCCAAAATGTGCTAAACACATAACTTGCATAGTATGTGATCGAAACTGGTTTATAGCAATTCATTTCCTGGTGAAAGTGCTTCACAAGTCATTGTTGGATCTGTGTTGGTGACAATTGTTGTAAGATTTAAATAGTAAAGTTGTTGATGAGAATTATATGTAGTAAATTTCAAAGCGTGTTGTTACACTAGCATTTAAATTCGATTCACCCCAGCAATCGGATGCAAATGAGATAACCAGCGAATTCCCTTCAGGGTACTTTGGAAAAGCTTGATATGATTTGCACTATTACATCAAGAGTATCTTTCAATAGTATGTTACAAAAGAATGATTTATATTCTTTACTCATGCATTAGAAAAGAATTAGATGACTTATAATATAAGAATAGGTGAGAAAAGTGGATGGCAATCTCTAAAATTTTGTGTCCACATTATGTCCAAAATGATATTGTTTATAGAAAAATAATATCACATGAGAAAAAGTTACAATTCTTGGTTTTGCCACTATTTTGCGAAGGGATATATGCATATAATGTTCAGATCTTGACTAAAGCATTGCACTAGTCTGGTGGTTGATCAATGCGCCTTTTGATTTTTAATCAACAATTGCGCCTTTCCATATGTTAACACATAATGAACACAACTACTAAACCAACGACAATATCATGTCATTTATAACCAATTATAGATACATATATTACCCAATATTTTGGAAATATCTCACAATCCCCCACATTTTTCAAAAAAATATACTTAGTCCCATAATTTTGGAAATATCATGGTTTCAGATAATGATATCTTACGATTTGAACCACTACTTAGTAAGCTACAGGTTCCACTTATCCCAAATAGATTGGTAGACAAGCTTTGAACTAGTTATTCATTAGAACAAGTGTGCACAACTTACACATGAAATCTCAGTACTATCGAAAGAATTATAAAGATGACACATTTGTTAAGGCCTTGTGTCATGTACCATTTTCATGAGAATTTAAGAGTCAAACCCTTTAACTCTCTGAAGCGGCCTCACTTCATCCTCACATAGGTAGACTATATCAAAAATACACCCATAATATGTATTTAAACAAATTTATGCTATATGTCTATTAAGAGTAAAACTCAACCTTCCAACTTTATACTTATGGTCCAAGTTTTTTCAATCTTTGGGATGTATCAATATTTAAGTACTTGTAATCACTCTAATAGTGTACTTTTATCATTGAACTCAAGACTTGATGTTACTCAAGTGTGAGTCGATTTTCGACCATTGATGATTTATTAGATATGGGCTTGAGTCTCATCTCCAATGATGTCTTCAACACCATGTCCCTTGTCAGACCTTTCGTCAAAGGATCTGCAAGATTCTTTTCAGTTATTACAAACACTATAGATATTACTCAATTTAAAATTAAATCCTTTACATAACTATGTCTTAGACCAATATGTCTAGATTTTCCATTATATACTTGGCTATATGCTTTGGATATTGTGGATTGACTATCACAATGTATGGATACAGGTGCCATTGGCTTTGGCAAAATTGATATCTCATACAACAAATTTCTTAGCCATTATGCTTCTTTACTACTTGCAGCTAGGGCAATGAACTCTGCAGCCATGGTGGAATCAACAATGCAAGTTTGTTTCTTTGAAACCTAAGAAACTGCACCTCCACTAAGATTGAAGATCCATCCACTTGTGAAAGCATGATCCTCAACATAAGTTACCCAACTGACATCTGTATATCCTTCCAAAACTGAAGGATATCCAATGTAGACTAAACTATAGTTAATTGTTGCTTTCAAATATTTTAATACTCTATTAACAGCTTGCCAATGTTCTTTACTTGGATTGCTAGTATATCGACTTAATCTACCTACAACATACGCTATATCAGGTCTGGTACAGGTTGTAACACCCCGATTTTTAACCGCGTGAATGTATTTTTTTTTTCTTCCAAAAATCAACCAATAAAATACCAAAGTGTAGCACTACAACCATTGTCATGATTAATTACATCATAATTATAACAAACTGAAATAATTTTGAGGCGACAAACCAAAATATCCAAATATAAAATACGTTGGGGCTATGAGACCAATCAGACTTCGCTCATACCCCTGTGGTATTCTCGGCAGACACCTGTGCAAGTACTGCTCCAAGAAAAATTAATCTCCCCATGGTCACGTAAAAAAATGGAACATGGATCCACCAAAACAAAAGTCATCTGATCATATAAATATAGTTACAGTCATCCTAAAATGAAATAAGTACGACCACCAAAAGAAATACATCAAATCTTTATACAACAAAACTAATCTGATAAGTCTCCTTTAGAAGTCAGATCCACCCATGAGATAGGTGGCTTTGACGGCGCTGGAACCTCAAAACAGTCTACTACTTTAGTGACAATCGATAAGGGATCATTCACTGGAAGAGGAAGCTCTGACTCAGTCCGCCTAGATGGCACTGCAATCTCTTGCTCCATGGGCATCGACCATTTATCCTTTATGTCAGTCCCTCGTCCAACCACTATATCCTTAGCTCCCACGGTGGCCTCCGCCTCAACTCTAACTGAGGAATCCTTCGCATCTTTCCAAGCTCCACTCCCAAGCACCAATCCAGAAGGTACCGGATAATCGATCTTCTCGCGAGTGAATTCCATAAGATATACTACCCCAACTTTCCTACTAGTCCTCACTACCCTCCTCGTATAACTAGCCCTGTTTGAGGTGAGGTCATATGTCCAAGCAGTCAGCGAATCTCGATCAGGGAAGTCTAACGATGTTTTCGTCGTCAAGGTAACAATCGGTGGATTGAACTCGAGTATCATCTGCGAGCAAAACCCAATTTGCACAATAATTGTAAAGTGTCACCAACCTAAATTAACAAATAACACTTAGCAAAATTCTTATATTTTCAAATGCTTAAATGAACCTTTCGTCTTACCACATTCCTCGAAAGGGTTTTCATATGTCCAAAAAATGTATAAACAAAGTTTGAAAAATGAAGTTTTGACACACTGCACTGTCGTAGCCGAATACAACAGAAAATGCAGATTTTCAGTTCTAAAATGCATCTAAAACAATTAACACTTCAAACATTAACATTATCATTTATGAACACATAATCAACACCAAATTAATATCCACAAATTCATACCTCAATCACACCTCGAATATTCATAACATCAATTATGAACACATAAGTACATCAAAAATTAATCAACCTCGCTTCACACCTCAAAGCAATTACGATAACTCATAACAACAACCAAATATGTATGTACAATCATCATAGTATAACAAACATAATTCGTGTGTCAAGCATTCGAATGCAATGCGTATATGTCAAAATGCATGATTCCAAAATTTCAAACCAAAACCCTCCTCGAAGGGCGTAAATCATAACTGTACAGCCTCTCACAGATCAATATTAATTTCCAAGGTACAATCCCTCACGAATCAACACAATTTACTAGCATGCAGACACTCATAGACCAGAACGACATACAAGAGTGTAGTCGCTCATAGACCAACACAATTTTTTAGAGTGCAATCGCTCACAGATCAACACATTCTAGAGTGCAATCTTTCACATATTAGCACAACATACAAGAGTGCAGTCACTCACAAACCAACACAATTTTATAGAGTACAATCGCTCACAGATCAACATATTCTATAGTGCAATCTCTCACATATCAGCACGACATACAAGAGTGCAATCGCTCACATATCGACATGATTTTCTAGAGTGCAACCGCTCACAGATCAGCATATTTTAAAGTTCAATCTCTCACAGATCAGCACGACGCGACAATCCCTGCTAGAATAAGATGAACCAACAATTCACATGACATCTTCCCATGGCCCATCACGGTCACCACTATCACCATGGCCCATTCACGGTCACCATGTACTACGAATGCATGAGCATACTCTGACTCTTTTCACCACAATCATTAAGTTAATGCAGCTATTAAAAGATTCCCCATTTTTAAAACTCATTTAACACTAATGATTTTTCAAATACAACACACAACATACTCAAACATATTTATTCACACCAATTTAAATTTCCACAACCACACATAAATCACATCTCCAAATTCCATTCACACATAAATTAAATTTAATTAATTTTCCACCAATTTACACATAAATTTCTTCTAAAAAATTCATAATATTAATTATGAACCCATCAATTTCACCAAACATGAATCACCACAATTTTCAAACATTAGTCACCCATATTCAATTTCCAAAATTTTCAACCATAAATCACCACAATAATATTAATATATAAGAGTTCTCCCCACCGCTAACTCGGTGCCAACAGTCTCGATTCTTTTTCGAGACTCAAGGAGCTAACTACATAAACGTAAATATTTATAACAATTTATTCACAATAAAATTAATTCAACCACAACAAAATTCCCAATATTAAATCTTTCTCACACATCATACTTTTAAAACCAATTAATCTATATTATTTACTTAAAACTAAATAAAATAAATATTGTCCAAATTTCACATACACACACAAGACTATTAAAACACCAAAATTTTTTAGTTAATAAAATACTCTAATTTTTTTTTAAAACTCAGTCTAAGAGTAATTAAAATATTAACATTTTAAACTCTAACCATTTTTAATTTCAATCTATCATTTTGCTCAAACTCTTTAACGGAGTTAAAATTTAAACTTTTTCACAATTTTAACAAATCTATTTTTTTTTTTAAATTTTAATTTGAGTTCAAACTCTTTTTATACAATTATGACGTCTAATTAATCGTGTGTAATAATATAATTTATTCAATTACATAAATGATTCATTTAAACGGTGGTCGTGTAAATGCATGTTAAAAATGCATGTTACCCTCACATTAAATTATCATTATTAAAAGTCTTATAAACAGGAACTTATTATAAAAGATAGTCAAACAAATGTGTATACAACAAATGTGTAAACGCGCACCGTTTGAAGAAACACTATTCTTACAACATTGAAAATGTGTTTTTCAATTATAAGAAAAAGAAGAGTCACGTGGGATTTGTTATTAATTTTTAGATTTTAATTTGTTCTTTAATTAAACTAAATTTTAGAAATTGTAAATTCAATAAAGATGAGATATAAATAAAGAAAAATTGAGTTGAATTTAAAGATGATTCATTAAATAATAATTTTTAAATATTTTTTATGATAAATTTATTAAAAGTAGCTCATAAATATTCACTTATAATTATTTACTTGACAATTCATTTAAGAATATTAGTATATAATCTTTTTTTTTTGATAAATTATAAATTAACGATATAATTAATAATCTGTTTTTGAAAGAGTAAATTAATAATAATTTAAAATTATAATTTGAAAGGAGACAAATAAGTGAAAAATAATTTGAATATAATATTTTTCAACTTTATTTTTATTTTGTTTATTTTTTATTTCTATTTTTTAAATTAGATTAAACTTAACTCATTATCTACAATATCAAAAGAGATTTACAGAACAGACGAGTCTTGAATACCTTTCCTTAAGCGTAAGCATATATGTGACATCGAAAGAATAATTTAATAGTTACACGTGATACCAAACATGTCTGAAGCATACACTACCCCAAAAATTGCCTTTTACAGCGCTTGCTAAAATCAAGCGCTGTTGAAAATATATTTTAAAAATAACGGATCATTTTACAGCGCTTTGTCTGACAAGCGCTGTAATAGAAGCGCTGTTGTATGTATTATAATGTTTGCGCATAACACTATAAGGCTTTTACAACGCTTGTCAAAAAAGCGCTGTAAAATGAAGCGCTTTCGCGTATTATTTTACAGCGCTTTTCCCACAAGCGCTGTAAAATGCATGCGCTTTCAATTTTTTGAACTACCTATTACAGCGCTTTTTCTACAAGCGCTGTAAAATACATGCGCTTTCATTGAATTTAACTACCTATTACAGCGCTTTTTCTACAAGCGCTGTAAAATGCATAATTCAAATAATTATATACGTTGGAAACCCTCATATCATATCCTCTAGATCTTTCAAAACCCTAATATCCTCTACGTACTGTGCAGCCATCTACGTTGTCTCAGGTATTTTTTAATTTGTTTTTGTCAAAAAATCTCTTCAATTGTTTTAAATCTCTTCTACACATGATCTGTTATGCATGTTTTAAATCTCTTCAATTGTTCATGAGAAAAAACATGATCTGTTATGTTTTGAAATTGTCAAAAACAACATTATCTGTTATCATGATCCAAAACAACATTATTTCTCATGAACAATTGAATAATTCATATTATATATACCACATGATCTGTTATGTTTTGAAATTGTTAAAAATTGGCAAAAACTCATATCACATGATCTGTTCTGTTTTGAAACGTGTTGATATGTTTTGTATTGAAAGCTTATTAGTTTATTAGTTTATTAGTTCAGTATTGAAAGCTTATTAGTTTTGTAACTGCATTTATATAGGTGGTATAATATGGATAGGAAATGGATGTCAGCCAATCGATTGTCAAAAGAGTATGAAATTGGAGTGAAGGAATTTGTTGAGTTTGCAGTGAAGAATGCAAAAGATCCAAATAGAGTAGTTTGTCCTTGTTTAAAATGTTGTTTTGGAAAACGTGTTAGAGAAGATGAATTAGAAGGACATCTAGTATGTAATAGAATTGATCAAAGCTACACATGTTGGATAAGACATGGTGAGAAAAAAAAGGAAACATTAATTTTGAGAATAGTTCGACATATGCTTCAACTGACTTCGATACAGATACATATGAGCCGGACCGAGTTGATGAGATCGCAAAAGCAGTTGAAGAAGATCTTCGAGATTGTCCTAAAATGTTTGAAAGTTTGTTGAGTGATGCAGAGAAAGAATTATATAATGGTTGTACTAAATTCACAAGACTGTCGGCGATATTAAAGTTGTACAACTTAAAAGCGAGTAATGGATGGTCTGATAAAAGCTTTACAGAATTATTAACACTCATAAAAGATATGTTGCCAGATGATAATGAACTTCCCAGTCGAACCTACGAGGCTAAACGGATTTTGTGTTCTATTGGCATGAGTTACGAAAGGATTCATGCGTGTCCTAATGATTGCATTTTATTTCGAAATGAATATGAACTACTTAAGGCGTGTCCGAAATGCAATGTCTCTCGATATAAGAAGAAAGAATCTACTCCAGCAAAAGTCGTGTGGTATTTTCCTATAATACCAAGATTTAGGCGCATGTATCGCAGTGAAGAAGATTCAAAACACTTGACATGGCATGCAGATGAAAGAATTAAAGATGGAATGTTTCGACACCCTGCAGATTCCCCACAATGGGCAAAAATTGATCACGACTATCCTGAATTCAGGATGGAGTCAAGAAATCTAAGACTTGCACTTTCTACTGATGGAATGAATCCACATGGTCTTCAAAGCATCTCACACAGCACGTGGCCTGTGATTTTGGTAATATATAACCTACCTCCATGGTTATGTATGAAGCGTAAGTTTATGATGTTGTCTCTGTTAATTTCTGGACCCAAACAACCGGGGAATGATATCGACGTATACTTGACTCCTCTAATCGAGGATTTAAAACGTATGTGGGAGACAGGTGTGGAAGTTTATGATGGGTATAAGAAAGAATGTTTCAATTTGAGGGATATGTTGTTCGGCACAATTAATGATTTTCCAGCATATGGTAATTTATCAGGATATAGCATTAAAGGTCAATGTGCATGTCCTATATGTGAAGAGAGTACAAATTGGATGCGATTGAAACATTGTAAGAAGAATGTGTTTCTTGGACATCGTAGATTTTTACCTTATAGTCATCAGTATCGTTGGTGGAGAAATGCATTTAATGGAAAATCAGAGGAAGGTAAAGCTCCTTCAGCACCGACTGGATATCAAATACTTGAAAAAGTACAAGGTTTGACCAATAAATTTGGCAAACCTTTTGCGGGAGAGTTGGTCAAAACTGGGTGGAAGAAAAGGTCAATTTTCTTTGAATTGCCATATTGGAAGTCATTGTATATAAGACATTTCCTTGATGTGATGCATATTGAAAAAAATGTATTTGATAGTGTTATTGGTACGTTACTCAATGTTCCAGGAAAGTCTAAAGATGGCATCAACGCAAGATTGGACTTGGTCGATATGGGAATAAGAAATGAATTGGCTCCAGTAAAGAAAGGAAATCGCACATATCTACCTCCAGCCGCTCATACTCTATCTAGAAAGGAAAAAATTGTTTTATGTAAATTTCTACACGAAGTTAAAGTTCCAGAAGGATACTCTTCGAACATTAAAAGTTTGGTTTGTATGAAAGACCTCAAGTTAAAAGGTTTGAAGACCCATGATTGTCATATTCTAATGGAGCATTTGCTACCAATAGGTATACGTTCCATTTTACCTAAAAAAGTTTGACTAGCCTTGACTAGATTATGTTTTTTCTTCAGGGAAATTTGTAGTAAAGTGATCGACCCTCAAAAATTACCGACATTGCAGAGGGAAATTGTTGTTACTTTGTGTGAGCTTGAAATGTATTTCCCACCATCGTTTTTTGATATAATGGTTCACCTTACTGTTCATCTGGTTAAGGAGACACAACTTTGTGGGCCAGCTTATATGAGATGGATGTATCCGATTGAACGATATATGAAAATATTAAAAGGGTACGTAAAAAGTAGAAGTCGACCAGAAGGTTGTATTGCTGAACGATACATTGTGGAAGAGACTGCTGAATTTTGTACTGAATATCTGTCCAATGTTGAATCCATAGGGCTTCCCATGTCTCGTCATTCGGGAAGAATATCAGGAGAAGGGATAATTGGAAGGAGACTGCTGACTATATCAAGGACAGAATGGGAGCAGACACAATTGTATGTTCTGCACAATGATGATGAGGTTCAACCGTATGTTACAATACACATGGATCAGTTAGCTTGTTTGAACATGAATAGGAATCAAAATTGGATATCTCGAGAGCACAATCGAAGTTTTATAACATGGTTAAAAAATCACATAAAGTCAAAATTTGATATAGACCCCGGATCAATTTCACAGAGGTTGAGGTGGCTAGCAAATGGTCCGAGCTTACATGTCTTTTCTTACACTGGTTATGTTATTAACGGCTACACATTTTATACCAAAGAACAAGATGATCAGACCACTATGCAAAACAGTGGAGTCACTCTCGTAGCTGAAGCGATGCATGTCTCCAGTGCAAAAGACAAAAACCCAATATATACAAATCTATCATATTTTGGGGTTATCGAGCGCATATGGGAGTTAGACTACACAATATTTCGTGTTCCCATATTTGGTTGCAAGTGGGTCGATAATAATAATGGCGTTCGGATTGATGAGTCAGGATTCTTGCTTGTGGATTTTAATAGGGTGGGATACAAAGACGAGCCTTTTATTTTAGCGTCGCAAGCTCAACAAGTGTTTTATGTCGCCGATCCTTCTGATGATAAATGGTTTGTTGTCCTATCGACCAATAAAATAAGTGATGATAACAACAATGATGAAGATGTTGGTAATGATCTTTTATTTGCAACATCACAACAACCACATGAAATTGATTCAACTGATGATGGTTTATATCTTAGAGATGATCATGATGAGGGAATTTGGATTAATCCATCGTTTCGTATTGTAAATGGACAAACAGATTCGAATCCCACCAGGAAAAGAAGAAGGGCATCTTAATGTACATGTTTAATTGTTGTAATCTGAAGTATTGTAATCTGAATTATTGAAATGTACATGTTTAATTGTTGTAATCTGAAGTATTGTAATCTGAATTATGGGTGGGGGGATAATACTTTCTCACCAAATTTTCGTTAATGTAATTTAGGTGACTTAATTGAAATATTAGCATACAAATTCAAATGAATGAATATTAATAACCATTTTTACTTATAAATAGTAAGAGAGTGTATAGAATTGAGAAAATGGTGGTAAAATGAAGAAAATAGTAAGATGTGTATAATTATTTCTCATAAAGAAGGATCAACGTTTTCATTTTTGATCTCCTCGAGGCTGATTCCTCCCATGTTGGAACAATTTCAGCGTTCAAATTAGACTCTAATTAATTCAAATTCAAATTGAAAGGGTGGAGAGTCATGGAACGTTTTACAGCCCTTATAAAAATAAAATAATGAGACGTTTTACAGCGCTCTCCTAACAAAGCGCTGTAAAAGGCCCTTTAAAAAATAAAATAAAGAGAACTTTTACAGCGCTTATGTGAACAAGCGCTGTAAAAGGCCCTTTAAAAAATAAAATAAAGAGACTTTTTACAGCGCTTATGTGAACAAGCGCTGTAAAAGGCTCATGTAATTTACAAACGCTTACATTTACGAAGTTCACTTAATTCAGATTCGAACCGAGGCCCTCCAAGTGTGACAAGGCTTTAAAAGGCACTAAGTAAAATAAAATAAATAGACCTTTTACAGCGCTTGTTCACATAAGCGCTGTAAAAGGTCTCTTTATTTTATTTTATATTAGCCTTTTAAAGGCTTGTCACACTTGAGTTCGAATCTGAATTAAGTGAACTTCGTATATGTAAGCGTTTGTAAATTACAAAAGCCTTTTACAGCGCTTGTGTGAACAAGCGCTGTAAAAGGCTCATGTGATTTACAAACGCTTACATATACGAAGTTCACTTAATTCAGATTCGAACCGAGGCTCTCCAAGTGTGACAAGGCTTTAAAAAGCACTAAGTAAAATAAAATAAATAGACCTTTTACAGCACTTATATGAACAAGCGCTGTAAAAGGCTTTAAAAATAATATTCATCAGATAGCTAACATGACTTTCTCTAACAGGATTTTCTTCAAACACCTTGTACGCATCATGGGAATCCCCAAAAATACATTGTTAACAAAAACATCAGACCCATTATTAACAAAAACATCAGACACATTGTTAACAAAAAACATCAGACCCATTGTTAACAAACCCAATTTTCGCAAAATGGCAATGAACCTGAAGATCAAGTTACGATTTAAGAATGAAAGGGAATGTAAAGAGATAAAAAGGGTGTTGAGGTGGAGATTGAAAGAGTAAGCTTTGATGTTTGCAAAGAAGATGCATAAAAGGACTTTGAGGTGGAGTTTGGTGAAGAGGAAGAGAGCTTGGTGGGTTTTGCAGAGCTTGTTTAAAAAATAACAAAGCAAAACAAAAAATTAACATAATAAGGCCTTTTACAGCGCTTGTTGACAAAAGCGCTGTAGAAGGCCTTTTAAAAATTTAAATAAGGATGTCTTTTACAGCGCTTCTTTGAGGAAGCGCTGTAAAAATATTTTTTAAAAAACAATGAGGTCTTTTACAGCGCTGTAAAAGAGCCTTTTAAAAATTTTAATAAGGATGTCTTTTACAGCGCTTCTTTGAGGAAGCGCTGTAAAAGGCTTTAAACAAACAAGCGCTGTAAGGACGCTTTTTAGAGCGCTTTTTTAACAAGCGCTGTAAAAGGAGTAGGCCTTTTAGAGCGCTCTTTGGAAAAGCGCTGTAAAAGGTTTATAAAAAAGCGCTGTAAAAGGGTTATATATATATTAACCTCTTCAGTTTCCTCTTCATTACGTAAACTACACTATCATTGAAACCTTCATCGTTCTTCTATTCTTTTGCAAACCCTATAATCTCGTCCATTACAAACTATTTTTCCACGATCCTCTCCTTCATTTCGAACCTTATTTCCATCCAAGATCATTTCGAACCTTATATTTTCATTGAAATACGTAACCCTCATTACGTATTTCTTCAAAACGTTTTTCTGTGAACCTTATTGCTTAACAAATTTCTGTGTTCACTCTTTTCTTCGCATTTCATCTTTCTTCCAACCATTATTCAGGTATTGATGTTATTTATTTTTTGTAATGATTAAAATGCATGTTGAGCTTGTTTAAAATATATATACTGATACATGTTGAGGTTGTTTAGAATAATGCATGATGCATGTTGAGCTTGTTGATGTTATATTAAACTGCATGTTGAACTTGTTGTAGTTAAATGGATACAAACAAAGAAATAGAATGTCAAAATGAAGAAGTTGACACCTCTAAGGCTTATGAAAATGAAGTCAAACGTGGTGCAACTATAATGCAAAAGGTGATCAAAGCAAGGAGCAATGACACGAAGTTTGAGGTTATACTATACTATACTCTGTTTGCTGTGTATTTTTTTAGCTTTTTTTAATAGCATGTACTTACTATATGAGTTTATTAGGTTGGCTGGAATGAAAGTGGTCAGCCAATTGACCCCAACAGCGCAATGTTTGTAAGTTACATTGGGGCTATTGTTCGACAAAATATTCCTGTTACCATTGACGATTGGAGAGATAAGGCGTTGAAGGATGCCAAAGATATCATATGGAATGATATCCAAGTAAATTTTTTGATTCAATCTTTTGTCATTTATAAATATTTTCATTGAAATACTTTACTTATAATTTTTTTCATTGCATACAACTTTTGTCCTTGATGAAGGACGAAAGAATTACGTTTTGAGAGTTGCGGGAAAAATCCATCGGGGATTTAGATCGCATCTCTCAAATTTCTATATAAAAGATAGAGAAGGAAACACAAGTGCTGAACCTCCAAAGATATATCAACATTATATATCAAATGATGAATGGAAAGCATTTGTTTCCAAACGTACTGACCCCGCATTTGTCGTAAGTGATTAATTTATTTGCATTTGTGTGTTTTATTATTCATATTCGTAGCGTATTTTAAATTTTTACATAATTGCTATTTTTTTATATGGAATATTAGTAAGGCAAATCGCGAGAGGGCAAGCAACCCGACGCACCCATACAGAAGATCACGTATGGGATATGCACGGCTAGACCAAACCCTTGTAAGTCAATGTAACATCAATGGTTGAAGGAATTTGTATTATAACCTATAGTTTCTAATTAATATTTTTTTTTTAACAAATAGCGACAAGAGACCCAATCCGATCAAGCATTGGATCGTCATATCTTGTGGAAGGAAGCTCAGGTAAATAAAGATGGAGTGGTTGATAACGAAAATGTTCAAAAAGTAATAGAACTTTGTGTAAGTATATTATGACTTTAATATTGTATTTATCACTTAAATACTTTTTAATATTGTATTTTAAAAATGCTAATGAACTTAATGTTACATGTAATTTAGGAGACGATCGAACAAAGTTCTGAACATGAAGAGGGCAGCAAGGCTACTTGCAGGGATATTCTGGGCAAAGTTTTTAATGTTCCTGAATATTCCGGTCGTGTTAGGGGGAAGGGATTTGGCGTAACTCCGAGAAGCTTTTTTCCTCAAGAGAAGCGCCAAAAACCTTCCAACGAGGAAGTATTAGAGAAGCTCAGAATCCTATCTGAGCAAGTGGAACTCTTGGTGAATAAGAATAAAGACAAGCAACTTCCAGATCAGCTCCAAGGTGAAATACAAATGGAGAGTGAAAGCGGGAGTTGCAACATCGGTTTGAAAAATATTCCCGAGGTAATTAATTACTTACTTGCTTATGTAATTACTTATGCATTAAACAATATTATATATTAATTGTACTTATGTTTTAACTATTGATTTAGGGTGTCCATTCATGTTTCCTATACTTGTCATCGCCCACTCATCGGAAGGTGGGAAAAGGTAAATTGTACAATACTTTGGGAGAAGTATTGCACAATACTCCGATTCCTGCGGGCCATGTCAAAGTATCGCCTACTGTTGCCTTCGAACCAACTGCACCGTTGCCGATACCGGACAACGACATTGATATGCAGACTTTGGGCGAAGCTGTTGGTAGTTACGTGGCATGACCCACGAACCTTGTTGCCCTCGTTAAAAGCCCTCCCAGAAACGAATCAGTTACGTCTCCCGAAAAGGTTTGTCACATTTATTGGATAATTGTCAATTTTTTCAGATTCAATAAACTAACATTTAACCTCATTTTTGTAGGTCCAAGTAAATAAACCTCCCACACATCCAAAAAAAGGCAGCAAACCTCAAAAATTGGAGATTAGTAGAGCTGCCAAATTACAAAGGCCGGAGGCCAATAAAGCTGCCAATAAAGCTGCCAAACTTGCAGCAAGAAAAA
Organism: Cicer bijugum; assembly: GCA_037974875.1. Classification (NCBI taxonomy): domain Eukaryota; kingdom Viridiplantae; phylum Streptophyta; class Magnoliopsida; order Fabales; family Fabaceae; genus Cicer; species Cicer bijugum. Next base: position 1,355,890 of record JBBPBT010000938.1, on the reverse strand, counting down.
AACTGGATCGTGGGAAATCAGTCGCTGTTGCTCCTACAATAAGTCAGCCACCCCTTGATAAATACGGGGCGTATCTTGACAAGCAAGTAAAAAACAAGTTATGCAGTAGCGACGATTCGCGCATGATACACATGAATAAAGATATATTCGGAGATGAGTATGAGGAATTGTTCGACAAGGAGCACATATACGAACTTCTCGAACATAAGGAGCTCAGTGCTACTGTGATGTGCTTGTACATAAGGTAAAAAATACTTTTAATTGCATTTATTGGTAATTAATCTTCTTTAAAATTTTAATTGAAGGTTTTTGCATGAGAAGTTCGTGTGCATGCGAAAATTGTCAAATAAATACTCATTCTTGTCTCCGCATAAGCTGTCCATGTGGAAACACGATCAAGAAAATGTAAATAAATACATTATGAATATGTTTTTAGGAAATAAAGAAAAGGAAAAATTGTTCTTCGCACCATATAATTCAGGGTACGTAATTTTATCTTTTTAATTGATGAGAATTTAATTTATTAGTTGTGTATAAACAAAATTGCTTAACAAATTTTTTGTTGTTGTAGGGCACATTGGGTGCTATTTGCAATCAATGCGGTCTCTGAAGTTATATACTATTTGGATCCCGTGCATGGCGATTACAACAAACACTCCGAAATAAAGACTATGTTCGACACGTAAGTAATATTCATTTATTTTTGTTACACATATATATAAATAAGTGTTTGTTCATGCTAAAATAATCACATTTATTCATTTATATAGTGCCTTAAAAGTTTATCGATCTCAAAGAGGTGCGATAGTGTCGAAGCAAAAGTCTAATAATATTACATGGATCCCAATAAAGTGCCCTCGTCAAACAAACAACATCCATTGTGGGTACTATGTATTGAGATTCATGAAGGAGATTGTTGACAAGAATAAAACTATTATCCCAAAAACGGTACGGTATTTTGATTATATGATTTTCATATATAAATTATCTATATATTTGATACTAACTTAATATAATATGTTCAATTTTTATATTGCAGTACTTTGAAAATTCCAGTCCATCATATTCTAAGCAAGATCTGATGGAATTAAAGGAGGAATGGTGTGAGTATGTGATTGAAATGAAAATTATTTGATTTTCTGGGAAATAGCATGCTGCTGTGCAAGGGATCTGAATATTATATGGTGCATAGTTATTATATGTATATGATCATAGGACAGTATATAAACATGCATATGAATATGTTGTAAATTAGGTTCAATGTATATTTAGTTACTTATGTTGTAAATTACTGTGTTATAGGGTATATGTATCATGTTTTGTTTTAACAGATTCTGGTTCTGGTTCTGGTTCTGTTTCTGGTTCTGGTTGTGTTACAGGGTACATGCATATGAATATGTTATACATTACTGATTATGGTTGTGTTGTGTGAACGTACTGGTTCAAACTAATTTTGGATAAAAAGATAAAAGACAACGCTTTATAAAAAAAATGTCATAAAAGGCTAAAAGGCGCTTTTAAAATATATATATATATAAAAAAAATAACACCTATTACAACGCTTTTTCTAAAAAGCGCTGTAAAAGGCATACCAAAATATGCCTTTTACATCGCTTGTTATAGAAAGCGCTGTAAAAGGCATACCAAAATATGAATTATGGGTATGCCTTTTACAGCGCTTGTTATAAAAAGCGCTGTAAAAGGTACCCCAAATATATGAATTATGGGTATGCCTTTTACAACGCTTGTTATAAAAAGCGCTGTAAAAGGTACCCCAAATATATGAATTATGGGTATGCCTTTTACAGCGCTTGTTATAAAAAGCGCTGTAAAAGGTACCCCAAATATATGAATTATGGGTATGCCTTTTACAGCGCTTGTTATAACAAGCGCTGTAAAAGGTACCCCAAATATATGAATTATGGGTATACCTTTTACAGCGCTTTTTATAACAAGCGTTGTAAAAGGTGCATAATAAGCGCGTTATAAAAAGTGCCTTTTACAGCGCTTTTTATAAGCGCTGTTGTATCTTTTACAGCGCTCGAAACCACAACCGCTTTTTTTTTTTTGAAAAAACGCTGTAGAAAGCTTAAAAAAAGCGCTGTAAAATGCTATTTTTGGCGTAGTGATATATGCAATAATGCAATGTGATGATACAACAAAAGCATATTATTGTAATAAACAAAAAAATAACCCAATTATATAAAATAACAAGTACAACCAAAAGTAACATCAGAGAACAAAATCATCACCTAACAATAGAACTGAATAATAACATAACACCATCACAAAAAATGACATTACAAACTGAATAAAAAAAAAACTAAACTAATAATAAAAATTATTAACAATTGCTGAGCTGAATTAAGAACGTATTGTGCCACCGCGCTTATGTGAGTGCTGTGTTTCTATTTGAAACTGCCACCACATGTTTTCCAATAAAAAAAGAAAAACATTTGATCAACGTCCAAACAGTTGGTCAATATTATAAGGGAGAAAGACATGGAGGAAATAATGTAATATGGGATAATATAATAAACTGAGATATATAAACAAAATAAAATGTTAAATAAATATATAAAAATTGAAAGAAAAAAAACACGTTATTTATTTGCAACTATTGGAATTTTGGGATTAAAATATGTTTTTGTGACCTCAATCGTGTGACAAAGCTAATTTGAATACCATTTTATCTTATATTTTAATTTTGTATGACTTAAACTTGTGGAGGGGTCCCTCCACTCAACATCTATTATCTATATATAACATACTAAACTCATCAAAGTAAAAACATAAGCATCACAACAAACCAAATCAATTCAAAAAATCACTCAACTTCATAATAATACATCATAATTCAAATGGGTGCCGATAATGAATACAAATCAAATGAGCTTTTTCAAGCTCAAAATCATTTGTACAATCACATTCTTAGCTTCCTCAAACCCATGTCCATCAAATGGGCTGTTGATCTTTGAATACCAGATATCATACACAATCATGGCCAACCCATTACTCTTCCTCAACTTCTCTATGTTCTTCAAATTCATGAACACAAATCTGTTGGGGTTGATTGCAAGTCTCACATCCTTTAGTGTGGGAGAATAAGGAGAAGGCCAATGCTATATATTGAGTTTTGGTTATTTGTTTTCAAATGCACCAGCACCAGCACCAGTCAGCAATAGCACTTTAAACTTGTATCTGACTTAGTTTAAATATTTGCTTTGTAAGAGTGTGGTTGTACTGGGGTGTTGGGTGTGAGTGAGAAAAGTCTATGTGTTGTAACAATTTTCACATAGTGTTAATTCTTTGGTTGCCGGTTTAGGCAGCGGCCGTGGTTTTTTCTCCGGTTTTGGAGTTTCCACGTTATATTCTTGTGTTGTGATTGTGTCTTAATTATTTTGAACTTATGCTATTTTTCCCAACAACTGGTATCAGAGCCAGGTTCAAAGGTTCGGTGGGATAATTTTTCTTAGTATGCTCTGTGGTTGCAGCTTTGTCTGATCTTCCACATCAGAAAAGAATTATCCTTGGTATTGTTAGGGGAAAGGTGATACTGTGAAAGTGCTGTTTAGGGAGGTTCTGGCTAAGGAAAGACTTGGTATTTAAGCGTGTCTGTTGTGACTCAACTCTCTTTCCTGGGAACTTACCTGGTGCACAGTTTACAATCTGCGTGCAGCTGCTATGTCTTATTCAAGCGTTATGAAGTTTGACATAGAGAAGTTTGATGGAAGAATCAACTTTGACTTGTGGAAAGTACAAGTCAAGGATGTGCTTATACTATCAGGATTATACAAGGCATATTGTCCAGGTGGAGCAGTATCTGGAAAAAGACTCTGAGACAAGTGCTGACAAGGTCTCCCTTGTTTTGGGAGATGATGTGTCCTTATGGTATTTCCGTTATACCATGAAAAATGACAAGTTATTGCTAGCGGATTCAGAACAGCACACGGGCATTGGTTGCCATTGATGCAAGGTGTGTGGTGATGTGTCGATGGCTGAAGAACTTCCTGGAAGCCAACATGGGAATTGCACCATAAATTTCAGCTAGGTTTCGACATGAGAAAATTCTTGGAATGATTTAGTTCCAAGTAGAGAAAATTCTTGGGATGATTTAGTTCCAAGTGAAGTGTACTTTTTATGGTGGAGTATGATTGTCGGTAAGACAATGGAAACGGAAGCTGTAACTCTTACAATCAAGGTGGAGATTGTTGGGGTTGATTGCAAGTCCCACATCCTTTAGTGTGGGAGAATAAGGAGAATGCCAAAACTATATATTGGGTTTTGGTCCTTAGTTTAAATATCTGCTTTGTAAGAGTGTGGTTGTACTGGGGTGTTGGGTGTGGGTGAGAGAAGTCTATGTGTGGTAACAATTTTCACATAGTGTTAATTCTCTGGATGCCGGTTTAGGCAGCGACCGTGGTTTTTTCTCCGGTTTTGGAGTTTCCATGTTATAATCTTGTGTTGTGATTGTGTCTTAATTCTTTTGAACTTATGCTATTTTTCCCAATAAAATCTTCTCTTGTCAAGAGCCTCATGCGTTTATTAGTACACAATAACTTCTTCACAATTGTGAAAAAAGAAGGAAAAGAAGCATACACTCTTTCCCCAGCTTCAGAGCTTCTTGTCAAAGGCACTGACCATTGTTTATCTTCAATGGTTAATTTGTTAACTGACCCAAATTTAGTTAATGGACTTTTGGGGAGAAGTCAACACTCTTTGAGACTACATCATACACAGGAGATTATTGGGGTTTTGTTCATCAAAATCAAACAAATTTGAAGTCATTCAATGAGGCTATGGAAAGTGATTCTCATGTGGTGAGGTTGGCTTTGAGAGATTGCAATTCAACTTTTGAAAGGTTGGATTGTTTGGTAGATGTTGGAGGTGGAACTGGAAATACAGCTAAAATTATATGTGAGGCATTTCCTTTGTTAAAATGCACTGTCTTGGACCTTCCACAAGTTATAGCAGGCTTACCAACAAGTAATAACAATTTGAGTTTTGTTGACGGAGACATGTTTGAATCTATCCCTCAGGCTGATGCAATTTTATTAAAGGTATGTAAAATTATCCACAATGATTTACATATACCCACATGACACTTAGTTAGTCATGTACAAAAATGTGTTTTTTTTAACTTAGTAGATGATTGTTTCAAATCACATTGAAATATATAATTAATTCAACTATATGATTCACCATAGTTTTCAACTGATTTAAATTAACTATGTATTCAACTGAATTAACCATAGTTTTATATTCTATTAATCAAATCAACCACATTTTTACATTCTATTAATCAAGTGTTGCTAGTGTACAAAAAAAAAAAAAAGGCGTCCAAGAAATATTTTTGCAAAATTAATTATTTTCTCTCAACTAGGGACACTATTATTGTTGTGACATTATTCATTAGCATAAGTTTACGTTATAATATTTGAATAATAAAAAAATGCTATATATTGAGTCTTTCTAATTTTTATTTTGTTTTTCACTCTTAAAGTGGATTTTACATGACTGGAATGACGATGATTGTGTCAAGATACTCCAAAATTGTAAAGAAGCTATTTCAAGAAAAAGCAAAGGAGGAAAAGTTATCATAATAGATATTGTGATAAATGAAAAGCAAGATAAACATGAAATGACATAAGTAAAACTCTTCTTTGACATAGTTATGATGGCTTGTTTTAATGCAAAAGAAAGAGATGAGAAAAACTGAAAAGAAATCATCATGAAAGCAGGGTTCAGATACTACAAAATATTTCCTATATTTGGTTTTAGGTCACTTATTGAGGTTTACGTTTAGTTAAACATTTGTACTTTGAAAAATAATCTTATGTGTATGTTGAACCAAAATAAAGTGGTAAGTGAAATCACTCATTAGATGAAAGTTAGGTCAGTTAAGTTTATTTTTGTTTGATCTTGTTAAAGCTGACTTTTTAGATAAAAAGTGCATGTCATCCAAAAAAGAAGTCATATTACAATAAATTTTATTATCAGCATGTCTTCAATTTTGAATTTATCTCATTTGGATCTTTAAGAAAACCTACATTCAAGTCTAAATATAAGAGAAAGTCAAATCCATAAAAATTGATATATTTAGTTCAACATTACTTATTAATTTTAAGGATAAAATTGATAACTACCATCTTAAACGAAGTTCTATTTGGTTTAATATATTTGACTTTATTTATAGAAAAATAAATAATTTAGTAGTTTAAAATATAAGTAAAATGTATTAATTTTACTCTATCTAATATTATTATTTCAAAATACTCTTTATTGATTCTCTTATTTTGCTATGAGTCCACCTCATCGTATAAAATTCATTGTGATGATTATTGTAATAAAAGATATATCAGTAATTTGAAGTTATTTTATATAAATAAACACCATTAAACACACTTAATAATATGTGTGAAAAGTACTTAATCAACCGAATTTTTGATTTGTTCATTTGAATTCCGTTTGTTCTTAAAGATGTATACTTGTAAGAACTTTCAAGTATCAGCTATGTATCTAAAATTTAATTTCCACTCAGTATTTGATTTGTTTTGTAACAATTCCAATGATATGAAAAATTGGAAATCTCAAGATAATGTATCTAAAGTAATAGGTTTGTTTTGTAACAAAACTATTGTCGTACTGCTGCTGATATCTGTTAAAATCTCAAGATAATTTATTTTTCCCAAATCAAAGGAATCTCAAGATTGATTTTGGTTATAAACAAAGATTGATATTGGTTAGTAAAAAACAACAATATCAATTTTATCAATATAAAATTTTATTGTAAAACATAAAATAAATAGAGATAAAGATTGAGAGATTACACAAGGTATGTTATTCAAGCTATGTTATAAAAAATAGCCTTGAGTTACAAAGTGATGATTTTAAGAGTATTAGAATCTTTGTATTGCTCAAGTCTTGTTTGAGAAGTAGTATTTGTATTTAGAACTCAATTATTATTGATTCTAACAAACCACAAAGAAAAGAATTGCAGGCTTGAGAAGGATTTTGACAAGTTTGAGTAAGATCTGCCAAAAAGCAAGAGTGATGAAAACTGAATCCAAGAACATTCTTGAGATACAAGATCGTTCTTCGAATTTAGTTGAAAATGAACTGACTTGTACTTATGATTCTTGTCAGCTGACTGAGATGACTTATTCCGTGCAGGTCAGGATTGAAGTACAACTTAGGTGTGCTTTACAACCTGTAAACTTGTACTTGTAAATGTCTCACTTGAAGAATGATCTTGCTTTATATTTTTCATGAAACATGTTTATGATTTAGATTGATCCTTGCTGATTCTATATGAAGATATGAGATGAATAATGTTTCCAGGATCCAATCTTTTACAAGGAAACTGATTATTCTTGTTTCTGCCATAAACGAAGATCGTTCTTTGTTTTCCAAAACTGCTTCAAGATCAATCTTCGTTTTTCAGAACTGCTTTCTTTGATTTTAATGAGATCTGATTTGTGATGTTTAATACCTATCTTATTTTAACACACTCAAATGCACATGTTAAATACCAAAACACTTAGAATCATAATTAGAATTCTTAATTAACTTTTCATTTATTTTCATCAAAACTTTAAATTGAGATTTTGGCTCAACGCACACTTCTTAATAATATGTGTGAAAAGTACATAAATATGAATAGTTATAAAGTAGTAAAGTACTAGTAGATATTTTGCTTTTTCAATTATTTTATTGTGAATAAAATTGATCAATTATTTTCTTATATATTAATTTTATATATTTAAATTTATTTATTGATATAGTCAACACAATTTATAATTTTTTAAACTTTTATTAAACAATATTGCTTTCTTAAATTATATAAAAAATTATATTTTTATTATCATATTCATTTTTAAAAAAAAATATTGTATTGTATTCATAAGTCTTATCTATGAATATAGGTGAATGTACACAATTTTATTTACCAATAAAATGAAGAGACTATATTTATCAAAACAAATATTGTTTTTTATTTATTTATTTATTAAAAAGAGATAAATTTAATCACATGATATATTATAATAGAATTCATCAATAAATAAAAAACTAATTATCTATCTTTATGAAAAAAAAAGAAATGATCTTGAAAATATTTATGATAAAAATTAGCTATCTCTACTAATTTAATGTTTAGGATTAATCTAAATTTTTTATACGGATAATATATATAAGTGAACTTAATAATAGTGTATAAACCGCATCTAAGAAACACAACATCCAAATCAAGAAGATCTATCTGTCCTCAGCAGCGACGTCCAATACCATACCTCCCTCGTAGATTCCCTCGCCAGCCATGCATAATGATAACAACACGCGTCCTGGATCGCAATGAAATCCAACAACTATGAATGTTTGCTTTCAATGAATTTTTTTTTCTAAGTTGTTTTGTGTGAAAATGAATCATTAAATAAATATTTGAAGTGGATAATTTAAATATGAGATAAATATTTATTATTAAATAATTAGTTAAATTTATTTTTTATGATTTTTTTTTGAAAAAAATGAGAATAATTTGAATTTATTAATTAATTTAAAATTATTATAGTCTTTATACAAGGAAAAAATATTGTTGAGTAAAAAATTAATTAAAATTATAGTATCTTTTTAATATCATTAATATAAAAATGTGAAGTTTTTCATAATTCGGAGCTTATAACTCATATATAATAAACATATTTATCATAAGTAAATTAGTTATTTTTTCTTCATGTTATTTTAAACATCAAACAAGGTCATCAATATTTTAACTAAAAAATTTGTTAATATTAGTATTTTAATTTTAATTTGGGTGTCATAGAAATAAGACCATATAATATACGGACTATAAATTTTTTACACATCATTTTTGTAATGATGTTTTTCTATA
>JBBPBT010000938.1:1325017-1337188 GCA_037974875.1 Cicer bijugum | reverse complement strand
AAAAATAGTTGCATCTCCATCTTACAACTTCATGAAATTTAATATATTTTAATATATAAAATATAATTGAGAATTTTGAATAAAAATATAATATAAAAAAATTTCAAACTTGTTAATACTATCGAATTATTTGACTTATAAAAGTTAACATTGGAAACATCTATATAACAAATACTTTAATAATTGTCATACACAAATTATAAACAATTTAAGTACTAATAAAAATATTTAATTGGGACAATTGTGACGGTAATTAATCGTGTATAATAATATAATTAATTCAATTATATAAATGTTTAATTAAAATAGTGGTTGCGTAAGAGCATCTACAATAGTAATTAAATGAGTTTATTATTGAAATTGTGTTAATGTATCGTAACGAGTTCTTAAAAAGGAAATGTATTTTCATAATTTAATAACAATAAAATTATAATTATTTTATTTTTTTAATAAATTTATTATATAATTAATGAGTTTATTGAATGAACCTATGCCGAAGTCAAAGGTTGGAGTAATTTATCTTTTAAACTATATAAAATAACAACTCCAATCAAAAGTAACTTCAAAGAGCAAAATCATCACCTAATAATAGAACCGGATAATAACATAAAAAAAAATCTAAACTAATAATAAAAATTATTAACAATTGCTGAGCTGAATCAACAACGTGTTGTGCCACCACGCTTATGTGACTGCTGTGTTTCTATTTGAAGCTGCCACCACATGTTTTCCAATAAAAAAAAAAAAAACATTTGATCACCGTCCAAACAGTTGGTCAATACTATAAGGGAGAAAGACATGGAGGAAATAATGTAATATGGGATAATATAATAAACTGAGATATATAAACAAAATAAAATGTTAAATAAATATATAAAAATTGAAAGAAAAAAAACACGTTATTTATTTGCAACTATTGGAATTTTGGGATTAAAATATGTTTTTGTGACCTCAATCGTGTGACAAAGCTAATTTGAATACCATTTTATCTTATATTTTAATTTTGTATGACTTAAACTTGTGGAGGGGTTCCTCCAGTCAACATCTATTATCTATATATAGCATACTAAACTCATCAAAGTGAAAACATAAGCATCACAACAAACCAAATCAATTCAAAAAATCACTCAACTTCATAATAATACATCATAATTCAAATGGGTGCCGATAATGAATACAAATCAAATGAGCTCTTTCAAGCTCAAACTCATTTGTACAATCACATTCTTAGCTTCCTCAAACCCATGTCCATCAAATGGGCTGTTGATCTTGGAATACCAGATATCATACACAATCATGGCCAACCCATTACTCTTCCTCAACTTCTCTCTGTTCTTCAAATTCATGAACACAAATCTTCTCTTGTCAAGAGCCTCATGCGTTTATTAGCACACAATAACTTCTTCACAATTGTGAAAAAAGAAGGAAAAGAAGCATACACTCTTTCCCCTGCTTCAGAACTTCTTGTCAAAGGCACTGACCATTGTTTATCTTCAATGGTTAATTTGTTAACTGACCCAAATGTAGTTAATTTGTATAATGATTTGGGTAAATGGACTTTTGGGGAGAAGTCAACACTCTTTGAGACTACATCAGACACAGGAGATTATTGGGGTTTTGTTCATCAAAATCAAACAAATTTGAAGTCATTCAATGAGGCTATGGAAAGTGATTCTCATGTGGTGAGGTTGGCTTTGAGAGATTGCAAGTCAACTTTTGAAAGGTTGGATTGTTTGGTAGATGTTGGAGGTGGAACTGGAAATACAGCTAAAATTATATGTGAGGCATTTCCTTTGTTAAAATGCACTGTCTTGGACCTTCCACAAGTTATAGCAGGCTTACCAACAAATAATAACAATTTGAGTTTTGTTGGTGGAGACATGTTTGAATCTATCCCTGAAGCTGATGCAGTTTTATTAAAGGTATGTAAAATTATCGGCAATGATTTACGTATATCCACATGACACTTAGTCAGTCATATACAAAAATGTGTTTTTTTAACTTAGTAGATGATTGTTTCAAATCACATTGAAATATATAATTAATTCGACTATATGATTCACCAAATTTTTACATTCTATTAATCAAGTGTTTCTAGTGTACAAAAAAAAAGGGAGTCCATGAAATATTTTTGCAAAATTTATTACTTGTTTTCTCTCAACTAGGGACACTATTATTGTTGCAACATTATTCATTAGCATAAGTTTACGTTATAATATTTGAATAATAAAAAAAAGGCTATATATTGAGTCTTTCTAATTTTTATTTTGTTTTTTACTCTTAAAGTGGATTTTACATGACTGGAATGACGATGACTGTGTCAAGATACTTCAAAATTGTAAACAAGCTATTTCAAGAAAAGGCAAAGGAGGAAAAGTTATCATAATAGATATTGTGATAAATGAAAAGCAAGATAAACATGAAATGACAGAAGTGAAGCTCTACTTTGACATAGTTATGATGGCTTGTTTCAATGCAAAAGAAAGAGATGAGAAAAATTGGAAACAAATCATCATGAAAGCAGGGTTCACACACTACAAAATATTTCCCATTTTTGGTTTTAGGTCACTTATTGAAGTATATGTTTAGTTTAACATTTGTACTTTGAGAAATAATTTTGTGAATGTTGAACCAAAATAAAGTGATAAGTGAAATCACTCATTAGATGAAAGTTAGGTCACAAGTTTATTTTTATTTGATCTTGTTAAAGCTGTCTTTTTAGATAAAAAGTGCATGTCATCCAAAAAAAGAAGTCATATTACAATAAATTTTATTTTCTGCATGTCTTCAATTTTGAATTTATCTCATTTGGATCTTTAAGAAAACCTACATTCAAGTCTAAATATAATAGAAAGTCAAATCCATAAAAATTGATATATTTAGTTCAACGTTACTTATTAATTTTAAGGATAAAATTGATAACTATCATCTTAAACGACATTCTATTTGGTTTAATATATTTGACTTTATTTATAAGAAAATAAATAATTTAGTAGTTTAAAATATAAGTAAAATGTATCATATTTTACTCTATCTAATATTATTATTTCAAAATACTCTTTATTGATTCTCTTATTTTGCTATATGAGTCCACCTCATCGTATAAAATTCATTGTGATGATTATTGTAATAAAAGATATATCAGTAATTTGAAGTTATTTTATATAAATAAACACCATTAAACACACTTCTTAATAATATGTGTGAAAAGTACTTAATCAACCGAATTTTTGATTTGCTCATTTGAATTCCGTTTGTTCTTAAAGATGTATACTTGTAAGAACTTTCAAGTATCAGCTGTGTATCTAAAATTTAAGTTCCCGTCAGTATTTGATTTGTTTTGTAACAATTCCAATGATATGAAAAATTGGAAATCTCAAGATAATGTATCTAAAGTAATAGGTTTGTTTTGTAACAAAACTATTGTCGTGCTGCTGCTGATATATGTTAAAATCTCAAGATAATTTATTTTTCCCAAACCAAAGGAATCTTTCTTTGATGATCCATAAACCTGTGTCTCTCTAGATTGTAACACTTGGAAATTTGCAAGAAGGTCGACCTGTTTCAATAACAATTATATGATGTTATCAAAATGCAGAAAACATATTACATTAGAATAGAAAAGTAGAAACTTAATAGGGTCTTTGGTTGTTTGTTCAGCCAAGCCATTGAAATAGCAAGTGGCTCCGGTTCTTTTAAACTTATCCCAAAATGTGCTAAACACATAACTTGCATGGTATGTGACCGAAACTGGTTCATAGCATTCATTTCCTGGTGAAAGTGCTTCACAAGTCATTGTTGGATCTGTGTTGGTGACAATTGTTGTAAGATTTAAATAGTAAAGTTGTTGATGAGAATTATATGTAGCAAATTTCAAAGCGTGTTGTTACACTAGCATTTAAATTCGATTCACCCCAGCAATCGTATGCAAATGAGATAACCAGCGAATCCCCTTCAAGGTACTTTGGAAAAGCTTGATATGGTTTGCACTATTACATCAAGAGTATCTTTCAATAATATGTTACAAAAGAATAATTTATATTCTTTACTCATGCATTAGAAAAGAATTAGATGACTTATAATATAAGAATAGGTGAGAAAAGTGGATGGCAATCTCTAAAATTTCGTGTCCACATTATGTCCAAAATGATATTGTTTATAGAAAAATAATATCACATGAGAAAAAGTTACAATTCTTGGTTTTGTCACTGTTTTGCGAAGGGATATATGCATATAATGTTCAGATCTTGACTAAAGCATTGCACTAGTCTGGTGGTTGATCAATGCGCCTTTTCATTTTTAATCAACAGTTGCGCCTTCGCATATGTTAACACATAATGAACACAACTACTAACCCAACAACAATATCATGTCATTTATAACCAATTATAGATACATATATTACCCAATATTTTGGAAATATCTCACAATCCCCCACCTTTTTCAAAAAAATATACTTAGTCCCATAATTTTGGAAATATCATGGTTTCAGATAATGGTATCTTACGATTTGAACCATTACTTAGTAAGCTATAGGTTCCACTTATCTTGAATAGATCGGTAGACAAGCTTTGAACCAGTTATTCATTAGAACAAGTGTACACAACTTACACATGAAATCTCAGTACTATCAAAAGAATTATAAAGATGACACATTTGTTAAGGTCTTGTGTCATGTACCCTTTTCATGAGAATTTAAGAGTCAAGCCCTTTAACTCTCTGAAGCGGCCTCACTTCATCCTCACATAGGTAGACAATATCAGAAATACACCCATAATATGTATTTCAGCAAATTTATGCTATATGTCTATTAAGAGTAAAACTCAACCTTCCAACTTTATACTTATGGTCCAAGTTTTTTCAATCTTTGGGATGTATCAATATTTAAGTACTTGTAATCACTCTAATAGTGTACTTTTATCATTGAACTCAAGACTTGATGTTACTCCAGTGTGAGTCGATTTTCGACCATTGATGATTAATTAGATATGGGCTTGAGTCTCATCCCCAATGATGTCTTCAACACTATGTCCCTTGTCAGACCTTTCGTCAAAGGATCTACAAGATTCTTTTCAGTTATTACAAACACTATAGATATTACTCAATTTAAAATTAAATCCTTTACATAGCTATGTCTTAGACCAATATGTCTAGATTTTCCATTATATACTTGGCTATATGCTTTGGATATTGTGGATTGACTATCACAATGTATGGATACAGGTGCCATTGGCTTTGGCAAAATTGATATCTCATACAACAAATTTCTTAGCCATTATGCTTCTTTACTACTTGCAGCTAGGGCAATGAACTCTGCAGCCATGGTGGAATCAACAATGCAAGTTTGTTTCTTTGAACTCTAAGAAACTGCACCTCCACTAAGATTGAAGATCCATCCACTTGTGGAAGCATGATCCTCAACATAAGTTATCCAACTGACATCTGTATATCCTTCCAAAACTGAAGGATATCCACTGTAGACTAAACTATAGTTAATTGTTGCTTTCAAATATTTTAATACTCTATTAACAGCTTGCCAATGTTCTTTACTTGGATTGCTAGTATATCGACTTAATCTACCTACAACATACGCTATATCAGGTCTGGTACAGGTTGTAACACCCCGATTTTTAACCGCGTGAGTGTATTTTTTTTCTTCCAAAAATCAACCAATAAAATACCAAAGTGTAGCACTACGACCATTGTCATGATTAATTACATCATAATTATAACAAACTGAAATAATTTTGAGGCGACAAACCAAAATATCCAAATATAAAATATGTTGGGGCTATGAGACCTATCAGACATCGCTCATACCCCTGGGGTATTCTCTGCAGACACCTGTACAAGTACTGCTCCAAGACATATTAATCCCCCCATGGCCACGTCAAAAAATGGAACATGGATCCACCAAAACAGAAGTCATTTGATCGTATATGTATAGTTACAGTCATCCCAAAATGAAATAAGTACATCCACCAAAAGAAAGACATCAATTCTTTATACCACAAAACTAATCTGATCATACTTTAGCAAATACAATAACATGGGTGACCTCTACACACTCCATAAATCCCGTCTGACGCAATATCCATCTTCGAGGTAACCTCCTCCTCATCATCCATAGAAGGATCAGTCTCCTTTAGAAGTCAGATCCACCCACGAGATAGGTGGCTTTGGTGGCGCTGGAACCTCAAAACAGTCTACTACTTTAGTGACAATCGATAAGGGATCATTCACCGGAAGAGGAAGCTCTGACTCAGCCCGCATAGATGGCCCTGCAATATCTCGCTCCACGGGCATCGGTCATTTATCCTTTATGTTAGTCCCTGGTCCAACCACTATATCCTCAGCTCCCACGGTGGCCTCCGCCTCAACTCTAATCGAGGAATCCTTTGCTTCTTTTCAAGCTCCACTCATCCCAAGCACCAATCCAGAAGGTACCGGATAATCGATCTTCTCGCAAGTGAGTTCCATAAGATATACTACCCCAACTTTCCTACTAGTCTTCACTACCTTCCCCGTATAACTAGCCCTATTTGAGGTGAGGTCATATGTCCAAGCAGTCAGCGAATCTCGATCAGAGAAGTCTAACGACATTTTTGTCGTCAAGGTAACAATCATTTGATTGAACTCGGGTATTATCTGAGGACAAAACCCAATTTCCACAATAATTGTAAAGTGTCACCAACCTAAATTAACAAATAACACTTAGCAAAATTCTTATATTTTCAAATGCTTAAATGAACCTTTCGTCTTACCATATTCCTTGAAAGGGTTTTCATATGTTCAAAAATGCATAAACAATGTTTGAAAAATGAAGTTTTGACACACTGCACTGTCGTAGCCGAATACAACAGAGAAAATGCAGATTTTTAGTTCTAAAATGCGTCTAAAACAATTAACACTTCAAACATTAACATTATCAATTATGAACACATAATCAACACCAAATTAATCTCCACAAATTCATACCTCAATCACACCTCGAATATTCATAACATCAATTATGAACACATAAGTACATAAAAAATTAATCAACCTCGCTTCACACCTCAAAGCAATTACGACAACTCACAACAACAACCAAATATGTATATGCAACCTTCATAGTATAACAAACATAACTCATGTGTCAAGCATTCTAATGCAATGCGTATATGCCAAAATGCATGATTCCGGAATTCCAAACCAAAACCCTCCTCGAATGGCGTAAATCATAATTGTACAGCCTCTCACAGATCAGTATTAATTTCCAAGCTACAATCCCTCACGGATCAACACAATTTACTAGCATGCAAACGCTCATAGACCAGAACGACATACATGAGTGCAGTCGCTCATAGACCAACACAATTTTTTAGAGTGCAATCGCTCACATATCAACACATTCTATAGTGCAATCTTTCACATATTAACACAACATACAAGAGTGCAGTCACTCACAGACCAACACAATTTTATAGAGTACAATCGCTCACAGAACAACATATTCTATAGTGCAATCTCTCACATATCAGCACGACATACAAGAGTGCAATCGCTCACAGACCGGCATGATTTTCTAGAGTGCAACCGCTCACAGATCAACACATTCTAAAGTTCATAGATCAGCACGACGCGACAATCCCTGCTAGAATAAGATGAACCAACAATTCACATGACATCTTCCCATGGCCCATCACGATCACCACTATCACCATGACCCATTCGCGGTCACCATGTACTACGAATGCATGAGCATACTCTGACTCTTTTCACCATAATCATTAAGTTAATGCAGCTATTAAAAGATTCCTCATTTTTAATACTCATTTAATACTAATAATTTTTCAAATACAACACATAGCATACTCAAACATATTTATTCACACCAATTTAAATTTCCACAACCACAGATAAATCACATCTCCAAATTCCATTCACACATAAATTAAATTTAATTCATTTTCCACCAATTCACACATAAATTTCTTCTAAAAAATTCATAATATTAATTATGAACACATCAATTTCACCAAACATGAATCACCACAATTTTCAAACATTTGTCACCCATATTCAATCTCCAAAATTTTCAACCATAAATCACCACAATAATATTAGTACATAAGAGTTCTTCTCACCGCTAACTCGGTGCCAACGGTCTCGATTCCTTTTCGAGACTCAAGGAGCTAACTACATAAACGTAAATATTTATAACAATTTATTCACAATAAAATTAATTCAACCACAACAAAATTCCCAATATTAAATCTTTCACACACATCAAACTTTTAAAATCAAATTATCTATATTATTTACTTAAAACTAAATAAAACAAATATTGTCCAAATTTCACATATACACACTAGACTATTAAAATACCGAAATTTTTTAGTTAATAAAATACTCTAATTTTTTTTAAAAAAACTTAGTTCAAGAGTAATTAAAATAGTAACATTTTAAACTCTAATTATTTTTAATTTCAGTCTATCATTTTGCTCAAACTCTTTAACGGAATTAAAATTTATACTTTTTCACAACTTTAACAAATTTAATTTTTTTTTTTAAATTTTAATTTCAGTTCAAACTTTTTTTACACAATTATGACGTCTAATTAATTGTGTATAATAATATAATTAATTCAATTAGATAAATGATTCATTTAAACGGTGGTCGTGTAAATGCATGTTACCCTCACATTAAATTATCGTTATTAAAAGTCTTATAAACAGGAACTTATTATAAAAGATAGTCAAACAAATGTGTAAACGCGCACGATAAACATACACCGTACTCCCGCAGTTTTAGTTTGAACAAACACTATCCTTACAACATTTGAAAATGTGTTTTTCAATTATAAGAAAAAGAAGAGTCACGTGGGATTTGTTATTAATTTTTAGCTTTTAATTTGTTCTTAAGTTAAACTAAATTTTTTAATTTGTTCTTTAGTTAAACTAAATTTTAGAAATTGTAAATTCAATAAAGATGAGATATAAATAAAGAAAAATTGAGCTGAATTTAAAGATGAGTCATTAAATAATAATTTTTAAATATTTTTTATGATAAATTTATAAAAAGTAACTCATAAAGATTCACTTATAATTATTTACTTGACAATTCATTTAAGAATATTAGTATATAATTTTTTTTTGATAAATTATAAATTAACGATATAATTAATAATCTGTTTTTGAAAGAATAAATTAATACTAATTTAAAATTATAATTTGAAACGAGACAAATAAATGAAAAATAATTTGAATATAATATTTTTTAACTTTATTTTTATTTTGTTTATTTTTTATCTCTATTTTTTAAATTAGATTAAACTTAATTCATTATCTACATATCAAAAGAGATTTACAGAACAGACGAGTCTTTGAATACCTTTTCTTAAGCGTAAGCATATATGTGACATCGGAAGAATAATTTAATAGTTACACGTGATAACTAACATGCCTGAAGCATATATGCAATAATACAATGTGATGATACAACAAAAGCATATTACTGTAATAAAAAAAAAAAAATAACCCAACTATATAAAATAACAAGTACAGCCAAAAGTAACATTAGAGAACAAAATCATCACCTAACAATAGAATCGAATAATAACATAACACCATCACAAAAAATGACATTACAAACTGAATAAAAAAAAAACTAAACTAATAAATAAAAATTATTAACAATTGCTGAGCTCAATCAAGAACGTATTGTGCCACCACGTTTATGTGACTGCTGTGTTTCTATTTGAAGCTGCCACCACATGTTTTCCAATAAAAAAAGAAAAATATTTGATCAACGTCCAAACAGTTGGTCAATACTATAAGTGAGAAAGACATGGAGGAAATAATGTAATATGGGATAATATAATAAACTGAGATATATAAACAAAATAAAATGTTAAATAAATATATAAAAATTGAAAGAAAAAAAACACGTTATTTATTTGCAACTATTGGAATTTTGGGATTAAAATATGTTTTTGTGACCTCAATCGTGTGACAAAGCTAATTTGAATACCATTTTATCTTATATTTTAATTTTGTATGACTTAAACTTGTGGAGGGGTCCCTCCAGTCAACATCTATTATCTATATATAGCATACTAAACTCATCAAAGTGAAAACATAAGCATCACAACAAACCAAATCAATTCAAAAAATCACTCAACTTCATAATAATACATCATAATTCAAATGGGTGCCGATAATGAATACAAATCAAATGAGCTCTTTCAAGCTCAAACTCATTTGTACAATCACATTCTTAGCTTCCTCAAACCCATGTCCATCAAATGGGCTGTTGATCTTGGAATACCAGATATCATACACAATCATGGCCAACCCATTACTCTTCCTCAACTTCTCTCTGTTCTTCAAATTCATGAACACAAATCTTCTCTTGTCAAGAGCCTCATGCGTTTATTAGCACACAATAACTTCTTCACAATTGTGAAAAAAGAAGGAAAAGAAGCATACACTCTTTCCCCTGCTTCAGAACTTCTTGTCAAAGGCACTGACCATTGTTTATCTTCAATGGTTAATTTGTTAACTGACCCAAATGTAGTTAATTTGTATAATGATTTGGGTAAATGGACTTTTGGGGAGAAGTCAACACTCTTTGAGACTACATCAGACACAGGAGATTATTGGGGTTTTGTTCATCAAAATCAAACAAATTTGAAGTCATTCAATGAGGCTATGGAAAGTGATTCTCATGTGGTGAGGTTGGCTTTGAGAGATTGCAAGTCAACTTTTGAAAGGTTGGATTGTTTGGTAGATGTTGGAGGTGGAACTGGAAATACAGCTAAAATTATATGTGAGGCATTTCCTTTGTTAAAATGCACTGTCTTGGACCTTCCACAAGTTATAGCAGGCTTACCAACAAATAATAACAATTTGAGTTTTGTTGGTGGAGACATGTTTGAATTTATCCCTGAAGCTGATGCAGTTTTATTAAAGGTATGTAAAATTATCGGCAATGATTTACAAACACCCACACGACACTTAGTCAGTCATATATAAAAATGTGTTTTTGTCAACCGAGTATATAATTGTTTCAAATCACATTGAAATATATAATTAATACATTGAAATATATAATTAATTCAACTACATGATTCACTACAGTTTTCAACGTGATTTAAACTAACTTTTTTATACTGAATCAACCACTATTAATTATACTGAATCAACCACTTTTTTACATTCTATTAATCAAGTGTTGCTAGTGTAAAAAAAAAGGATGTCCAAGAAATGTTTTGCAAAGTTAATTACTTAAGTTCTCTCAACTATGAACATATTATTCTTGTGACATTATTCATTAGCATAAGTTCATGATCTAATATTTGAATAATAAAAAAGGCTATATATTGAGTCTTTCTAATTTGTATTTGGTTTTTCACTCTTCAAGTGGATTTTACATGACTGGAATGACGATGACTGTGTCAAGATACTCCAAAATTGTAAAGATGCTATTTCAAGAAAAGGTAAAGGAGGAAAAGTTATCATAATAGATATTGTGATAAATGAAAAGCAAGATAAACATGAAATGACAGAAGTGAAACTCTTCTTTGACATAGTAATGATGGCTTGTTTTAATGCAAAAGAAAGAGATGAAAAAAACTGGAAACAAATCATCATGAAAGCAGGGTTCACACACTATAAAATATTTCCCATTTTTGGTTTTAGGTCACTTATTGAGGTTTATGTTTAGTTTCACATTTGTACTTTGAGAATAATTTTATGTGTATGTTGAAAAAAAAAAGGTGATAAGTAAAATCACTCACTACAAGAGAGTGGTAGAAGGATAGAAGTTAGGTCATTGAGTTTGTTGTTGTATCAACTTGTTAGAGCTATCTTTTAAAATAAAAAGTACATGTCATCCAAATAGAAAATGTTACAATAAATTTTATTCTCACTTTAATTTTGAATTTATCTTATTTGGATATTTAAGAAAACCTCCATTTAAATCTAAATACCAAAGAAAGTCCAATCTATAAAAATTAATATATTTAGTTCAATATTACTTATTAATTTTAAAGATAAAATTGATAACTACTATCTTGAACGACATTTTATTTGATTTTATATATTCGACTTTATTTATAAGAAAATAAATAATTTAGTAGTTTCAAATATAAGTAAAATTTATTAAACTTTATGTATGTAATATTAT
>JBBPBT010000938.1:1263566-1274427 GCA_037974875.1 Cicer bijugum | reverse complement strand
ATATAAATTATATTTATTATAATTAATATATTAAAAATAAAATTAAAAAAATATTTTTATAAAAATAAAATTATAATTTTTAATATTTAAAATAATATTAATTATAATCAATATAAATATATTTAAAAAATTTAAAAATTATTATAATATTATTTACTATACACCCAATTAAAATAAGTTTACTCCACCCAAATTAAATAAATGTGTGTACTATTCACTAAAAAGGCAAGCATATTTTAAATATTTAATTTTATAATATTTGTAAGCACATTACTATTTTGTACTATTAATCTCATTATTGTTATTTTAATAATTTTAAATTTATATTGTACCGTATGTTTTACTAAATCTAAAAATGGGGGAATGTATATGTATATTCCAGTTTTGTATTCAGTTTTTCAAAATTATGATAATATTATTTTGAATTTTTAAATATTTTTATTATTTTTAAATTATTTAATAATAGTAAATATAATTAATAATAAGTATAAAAAGTCAAAAAATAAAAAACAACATCACGTAAGGATGGCAATGGGTAGGGTTTAGGTAGGGTACTATAGTACCCGTACCTATACCCGCAATTTAAAAAAATACTCATACTCGTGTCTGTACCCTCTTGGGTATCAACTTTAATACCCATACCCTTACCCTCTGGGTATCTAAGTGTTCGTGCCCATACTCATTACCCACACTTTAACTAAAATAGATCGATAAATAAATATTATTTTATGATTAAATTTAAAAATTATTCAAATATACAAAATTGAGTTATCAAATAAATATATAATTATTCATTTATGTGACAACTCTATTTTATTAAATGTTATTATGATCTTCGGTTTGTATTTGTTTTCTTTATCGAAGAAACTAATAACATATAATAAAATATTATTCTCAAATAAATAATAATTATATCTTTACTTCATAACTTTATATTATTAGATTTTATTATTATCTTTCTTTTGAAGTTATACTTCGCAACAAAGATGACCTTAAACCCCGAATCCTAAACCCTAAATAATATACTTAAACCTTGAACACTAAACTCTTAATATCAAATCATGTACACTAACACACTAATTGTTATGAAGTAAAACTATAAAACGAAGATAGTAATAACATTTAAAAAAATAGAGTTATCAAATAAAGTACTAATTGCATAATTATTAGACAACACTATTTTACTAAATGTTATTATTATCTTCATTTAGTAGTTAGAATTCATAATGAAGATAACTCTAAATATTTAACCATGAACCCTAAACCCTAAATACTAAATCATAAATTCTAAACCTAAACCGTAAACTGTAATCCCTAAATTCTTTACCCTGAATCTTGAACCTTAAACCTTGACAACTATATTTTATTATAGTACAATAAAAAGAGAGATTAAGTAACTATTAAGTTTGTTCTAGTAAAATAAAAATAATAATAGTAATACATAAAATAAATAAGGAGACCAATGGACTTGACCCATATATGTGAATCCTAATAAAAGGAGCTACTTGCCGCCGCCTCCGTAGAAGGGAGAGGAAACACAATAATGCTCTAGTTAGTCAAACAAACTCAATTTCTCAAATTTTTAACTATATCAATTTCTCTCTAAAATATTCGAGTTCTCTGTTTATTAAATTAATCATTTTGCATTGTTCTTCTTTACCGTAAGTCCAATTTAAGTAAAATCAACACCAAAACAATCGTTTAAAAAATGGTCATACCTTTATTAGTTTTCTTATTTTAGAGATGACAATGGGAAGGGTTTGGGTAAGGTTTGAAGTTGCAACTCTTATGACAATATTATTTGAGATCAGTAAAAACAATTTATAAGAAGTTGCAAATATAATTATAAAGACACGATTAATAAAATATAACTCTTAGTTATGAAGACACAATTATTTAACTATTCATCGTAAACAAATTCTTAAAAAGTTTGCAAATGTTTATCTTTTGATTTGATTATAAATATTGTAATGGTCCAATGATATTAATAGATATTAAAACATAAAGGAAAATAATTAATTAAACTAAATATTAATATAATAAATAAATTAATAATATATTTATATAAGTGCGGGTGCGGGGCGGGGTGGGTACTATAGTGTTGGTTGTTATGCCCTCTGTTTATCAAAAACTTATATGACAATCTAATTACACAGGTTAACATATATAGTTTTTAAACATTAAAATTAATATCGAAACCAACGTGATCAATATTATTCAAATTGCAACAGTTATGAATTCAAGGTCTTAGCAATATAAAGATTCACATACAAACATATAACATATCAATCAATACAGAATTTTGTTGTCGCATGCAATCAAGATAGATCGAACAAGCAATACAGAAATAAAAGAGAAAGGGATAGGAAATTGTGCACCACGATTTTATATTGGTTCAGTCGTCTATCTGACGACCTACGTCCAGTCCCGAAATCAAACCAATTTCGGCCTTTCTTCCAATAGAATCTTCTAGAGTGTTTTACAGATTGTCCAGCACTCCCTGTCTATCTATCTTAAAACTAAACTCTCTTGATTCTATTCCGCACCCATTGTATCCCTCGAGTCACTCGGCAGACTCTCCCAAGATCACAGTGAAACTTCTTCTTTTTGAGCCCTCTCAACAAAGAAGATAGTTACCAGTTTCTTTACTGGATTTTTCTCAGTTCTTTCTTTACAAAAACGTTGTTACAGAAAAGATAAAATGAATACAGAGTTTGTCTCAATCACTACAATGTATCTCACACAAGAAGTACTTTTCTAATTGAGTGTTTGTGAGATATTTCTTCCTCTCTCAAGTTGTCTTATTCAGCTCTCTAAGATCATAAAGAGTATTTGGTTCAGGTCTGAAAAAGTAATATCAAAGGTTATTCAAAATATTAGCAAAAGGTTCTCTTAAGGTTCTTAAAAAATTGTGAGAGAAAGTGATTAAAAAACGTTTATATAGTTTCTGAAAAACAACATATAAATCGATTTACCAATCGATTCATTAATGTATTAAAACAGGCTCAATCGATTTCCCAATCGATTATCGTGAATCTTGTTTTTCATGAATCTTGAAACTATATAAACTAATCGATTATTTTAATGCACTTTTCAAAAAATGATATGCAGTTCATATTGGAATCGATTGCATAATCGATTAAAGGTGTTTTGTTCCAACAACGAGATCAAAACAATCGATTACTCAGTCGATTCATTAATTCCCATAATCAATTTGGCCATAGGCTAAGTCTTCTCTGTGACTTAAAATTTTGTTCCAATCGATTTGGATTATTACAGAGAGTTAGCTTATATCAAGCAAACAGACGTGCCAATCGATTTTACTAGTCACAGGGACTCAGTGGTTTTTCTTCCAATTGATTTGCCAATCGATTTAGCTTATTACAGGAATTTAGCTTATTTCAAGCAAATCAATGTGTCAATCGATTAGGTGCTATGTTTCTAAAAAATGATTTACCAGTTGGTTCAGTCAATCGATTGCCTAATCGATGGATACCAAACTTATTTCAAAAGAAATTTGTTTCAATAGATTATCAAATCGATTGTGTTTATCACAGAACATGTTCCTTTTGAAATCTTATTTTTGAAATCGATTTGCCAATCGATTAGCTTACTAAAAACCTTGGTTCTGTGATTTTCACAATTGATGTGCTAATCGATTATTTTATTATCAGTTTAGTTCTGGATTTGAACAATCGATGTGCTAATCGATTATTCTAATTTTCAGTTTGGTTCTGTGATTTGAACCATCGATATGCCAATCGATTGGGTCACTAAAGGCTGTGTTTTGAGATTTCCGAAATCGACTTATCAATGGATGTGCCAATCGATTGCCTAATCGATTGTTTGATCATAGAGTACACATTTTCATACAACCCTTTACGGAGTCGATTGCCTAATCGATTTTCTCAGTAATTCTTCCAACTTTGGTTGATTTCTTGAGTTCCAAGCTATTGTCTCAAGTGTGTAGGGTTGAGTTGTTGTTCCTGAAATTTCACTCAGTTTAAAATGTTAGATTTATCAAATGATGTATGTTTGTCAATGATATCAAAATGGACTTATGTCTAACATATAGTACCCGTACTCACACCCATACCCGTTTAATTTTGCGGGTAATTACCCTAAAAACGAGTTACTTTTCTTTTTCTTCTATATATAAAAAACCTGTAGCGAAACATGATTAGTATGTGAAAATTAGAGATACAATGTACCCAAGACAATAACTTAAAAACATTAATCATGATAAGGTTAGGTACATCGCATCACCCTACCAACCAAAGCACAAACTAATAAATTTATGGGTAACAAATTGGGGTAGATGCTCGTCCTCTGTATTCACAAATTACAAATTAAAGAAACTAAATCAAATTTTAATTTATTTAATTTATTTTTAAAATTTAACAAATATAATTATAAATTAATATAATTTCTTGATTCACACTATTTTCTAAGATGTCAGTATTATTTTAATTTTTATTAATATTATTATTATTATTATTTAATTGTTATTATTATTTATTATCATTTAATTTATTTTTTTGAAATTTATAATATAATATAATTATTTTTATTTAATCATTTTAATTATAATAATTTTTAATTATAAATATAATAATTATTTATTATAATAATAATAATAACTAAAATATAAAATTTATTTATAATTTATTAATGTATTTTATTTTATTTTAATTTACTATTAGTATTAGTATTTTTATTTTTTAAATAATTAAATTAAAAAATAAATAATAAATTAACTTTAAAATATAACAAAAAAAAAATCTCAGTTAGAGGTCGCTTCCCCATAAAACGACCTTTTATTGAGGTTTAAAATTTTTTTCTTCAGGTGGTTGCTTCCTCAAGGAACGACTTCTTACTAAAAAAAAGTAGAACATTTAGGAAAATAAGTTTGAGACTTTAAAGTGGGATATACATATAAAAAAACTCGATAAAATGAGAGTTAATTTTTTTTATTGAATATATTTTTAGTTATTTAAAATTATGACAAGTTTACTTTTTTTAAAAAAAAACTTATTCATTTTTAGTATGTATTTTGATTTTATATAAGACTAATATTATTAATTTTTTACTAATTTTTTTTAAAATAGATCTAAAAATGAATCAATTTTTTTAAAGACTAAAAAATTGATAAATATTTTCTGAAGAATAAAAGTGAAATTTTATAAAAACTAAAATTTATTTTACTTTTTTTAATTATAAGAATTACATTTTATTTTTATATGGACTAATTTTAAAAATTAAAATAAGACATCTAAAATATTGAAGATGGTCCTAATGATAACCATATTTTGATTTGGCAACTTACTTGAGATGCCAAACCTATTCAAACGCCTCTCCAAAACACCAGTAAAAAAATATACAAAGAATAAGTGTTCTGATGTTTAACACTAGAGGTGGAATAGGCCAGGTTAGACTTTGAAAGGTTTGAGTCTAGCCTACAAATTATTTTTTAGGTCTAAGTTTGGTCTACGGTCTATCATATATATTTTTTTTTGTCTGATCTTTTTAAAATTCGGGTCTGCCTAGAAGCCTATTTAAAAGTCTTATTCAAATTAAAATATTTAAATACTCTATTAATACCACATGATACTCTCAACATACCAATATCAATGTATATATCTATATATATTAAACAAAAAATATTATTTCTAACAAAATTTTAAAAAAATTTGAAACAAACATCTTTTAAACCGTAAAAAATAATTTTTTTGTTTTAAATAATAGTTTTTTTTTCTGAAACAAACGCACCTATTATTATTTCTTAAATAAATATGAAACGATAATATAGAATGATTATTCAGTGATTGTTTAATTGATGTAATTTAAAATAGGAAATAATATTATTAGTATAATAATAAAAATAATATTAATAAATAATAAAGTATATATAAGTCGACCTATCAAGCTTAATAGGTTTTTTTATAAGCACGAGTCTGACCTATTTAAATAAATAGGTTTTAAAAACAGTATGGGTCTAGCTTTTTAATTAAATAGGTCAGGCTAAGCCATAGGCCCCTGATGGATGGTCTAATCTATTCTAATCCTTATTTCACACACCTCTTTCAACAGATACAAACTATTTAAAAAAAAAAATGAAATACTTCGTAATTCAAATTCACACATGAAATTATACACCTTTTACAATTTAAATTTAATTTGTTTTATTTGGGAGTTCGAAGGAGAAGAGAGGAGAGGGCTTTGGAGGATGGAAAAGAAAATAGAGTAAAAATTTCACATTATTTAAATAGTAATTTTGTATAGAATAGTAAAAAAAATACTTATAATTAATACATTTTTAATTCCAATATAATGTTTGAATTTCTTAATTAGAAGTATAATATTATGTTTTTCTTAGAAATTAATTAACGAAATTCTAAATATAAAGATATATATTTATTTTTTTTATATAAGATTATTTTAAATACTAATTTCCTTTGAAACTAATTAATAATTTTTTAATTGTATTTCAAAAATAATGAATATGAATATTTGCAATTACAAAAAGTAATTTTAACATATAAAACAAAAGAAATTCTTAAAGTCAAAACTTTTGGTGTTGACGTAAGATTTTAAGACACAATTTCTTTATATTTTTAAAAAATATCAAACAAGTAATAATAAAAAGATATTTGAAGTCTATATTTGGCACAAGTCCTTCAGGACAAATCCAATAAATTAAGTGAAAACATCATTTTCTAAATGTTTCTTTGGGGCCAAAACTCTAATATAACTAGTATCAAAGATCCTAAAACTTCCTTAGTACACTTTCAAAAATTTAACAATAAAATTTATTTTAATTATTATAAAACAAATTAACAATTTTATCATAATTTTTTTATATTTTATAAATCAATACAACACCCAACAAATCATAAAAAGCAAAACCTTAATCTTCTAGAAAAAATAACTATAATTAACTACAACTTTCAACACATTTAATATTTCTAAAAAAATTATTATAATTAATATTAATAAGGTTTCTAAAAATTTATTCAACACTCAAATTATCACAACATAAAAGTTTAATCAAATAAAATTAAGCTTATAGCAAATAATGAATTCTAGTGATTAAAATACGATATAGTATTTATAACGACTTTTATCGGATGAAAGTTAATTTTTGACATTGATAAATGTTTTCTCTAATCAAAATAGTTTTCTATATCAATATGATAAGAAAATCAAAAACACTTTTAAAAAAATGAATTGCATATCACGATTTAAAATCGATTAATTATTAAAATATAAAACTCGAACCGATTAAGGCTATGAATCAAAATTAATTAAGGCTATGAATACACAAACTGAGTACACATATGCAAACTGAGTATGCGTGAGAAACTATGCAAACTGAATCTCTGTATGTGAACTGAGTTTCCGTAGAAACCTACGTGAATTGAGTTTTTGTAGGAACCTACGTGAACTGTGTTTGCGTATATGAACTGAGTCTGTGTATGTGAACTAAGTCTGCGTACACAACATATTTGATTATGTTTAGATTATTATATGGTTATGTATAAATAGTGTGCACTATGTTTACTAATAGAGTATATCAAGTTATAATTAATGATATTGCTATTAATGAAAGTCATCGCATTAGAACGACCACTTCTGCACGGGCTCAACATCTTAAGGACCAGCAAGAAGTGTAACGGGATAAGCAGACACAATGGGAACAACAATAATTACAGCAACAACAACATCAAGAGCAACATGCCCAACAAGAAGAGCATACCCAATAAGAAGAGCAAACATAACATGAGGCTCATCTAGAGCAGTTGGATTAACCTACACAGATTGATGAATATCACGGTAGTCCTATTGGCACATATGCCCTTAGGACATTTGGTAACCACGCGACAACTCAACTTTGGGAATCAAGTGGTAATTTTATCGATCATATTAATTTTTTAATTTTTGTTGTCATAATGTATTTTGCTTACATTTTTTCTTCTTTTATTTCAAGATTGGGGCGAGCTAAGGGTATTTAGCATTAAAAAAAATTCAAAGAAGTTGTGATTGAATATGAAGAGGTGGAGCAATTGGTTAAGAGTTCAGGTTTATATTCGTTACTAAAATGCAGTTACGAAATAATCGACAAGGGATCATATTTGCTTTTGTAGAGAGGTGTCATTGAGAAACCAACAACTTCAATCTTCTAATTGGGGAGATGACGATTACACTAGATGATGTTTCATTTCTTCTATATATACCCATCACCCAAGCACTGTTTAGTGTCAATGTATTTAACAAAGATGATTGTGCAAATGTATTAGTTAAACTGTTGAGAGTTACTAAGGCTTTTGTTCATGCTGAATTTAACGTTACGCGGACAGCTATAGTTCGATATAGTTGGCTACTTGAAGCATACCATCAGTGTCGTCGTGACTAGTTATGAGAAATTGTTGCGATGACATTTCTACTATTTTTGGTTGATTGCACCCTTCATAGTGGCAAGAATGCCTTTGCAGTTAGTGTTGTCTACCTAGAGTGCTTTTGAGATATCAACTCATGTGGGGATACACATAGGGTCATGCTGCTCTAGCTTACATATATGACAATCTCCATGAAGCCAATATGCATCACACCAAAATGGTTTATAGGTATCTGACACTTTTATAGATATACTCAATGTTGTTTATTGTGTTGATAATTTCTATAATTAATTCTAAACTAATGGTATATTATATATATATATATATAAAGACTTGGGTCTT
This sequence comes from Cicer bijugum, assembly GCA_037974875.1. Taxonomy (NCBI): domain Eukaryota; kingdom Viridiplantae; phylum Streptophyta; class Magnoliopsida; order Fabales; family Fabaceae; genus Cicer; species Cicer bijugum. The sequence goes on along the minus strand of JBBPBT010000938.1, from coordinate 1,265,689 downwards.
TGAGAATATCCTGATTTTATGTGTAGATTGATGTAATCCTTCTCTTAGGTATGTTAAGGACAAGTCTAGACTTAGAGATTGGAGTAGGATAGGTTGTCCGTTAGGGGCCTATGGCCTGACCTACTTAAGGTTTGTCCTGATCTGACCTATTTAATAAAAAGGCTAGGTTCAAGCTATTTTTAAAGCCTATTTAATTAAATAGGTCAGACTCAGGATTATAAAAAAAGTCTATTAGGCCTGACACGCTGTCCTATATATATTTTCTTATTTATTAATATTATATTTTATTATTATATTAATAATATTATTTCCTATTTTAAATTTTATCAATTAGGCAATCACTCAGTAATCATTCTATATTTAGTAGTTGTTCCATATTCCGTAGCAATTCTATATTTGGTAGTCGTTTCATATTCGGTAACCTTTCAATTAGTTAATCATTCAAGCGTTCCATATTTGTTTAAGAGATAGTAATGAGTGCTTTTGTTTTAGAAAAAAAATCTATTATTTGAAACCAAAAACTATTTTTTATGGTTTAAATGATGTTTGTTTCAGATATTTTTTTAAAATTATTTTGTTAGAAAAATTATTTTTTGTTTAATATATATATATACACTGATATTGGTATGTGGAAAGCATCATGTGTTATGAGTAGAATATTTAAATATTTTAATGTGAATAAGGCTTTTAAAAATGCTTCCAATCCAGACCAAACTTTTAAAAAGGTCAAGTCAGGCCTAAAAAAAAGCCTATGATAGGTCGTAGGCCAAACTTAGGCCTAAAAAATAAATCGTAGATCAGGCTCAAGCCTTTCAAAGTTTGGTCTGCCCTAGCCTATTCCAACCCCTATCTAGACCATAGATATTAGCACGCTCAGACTGAAGATATGCAAATCCAATGCAATAGATAATATAATTTTTATTATTATTATTATTCTATTTATTATTATAATTAGTAACAATTATATAATATTAATAAATTAAATATTTTTATTATTTTAATTAATTATAATAATGTTATTATTAATTTTAAAATATGTAATAATCCTATATATTATAAATATGCCATACATAAGGGCAAAATGAAAATATGCATGTGTAGTATTTCTCAAAATGAAAATATGAAAATATGCGACCATCAGTTAAGTTTCTCAATACGAAGTCGCATCCCCGACCAACAACTGGGGAAAAAAAGAGGACATTCTGACATTATTTTTTGAATGTGTAGTATTTTAGTATTTTAAATAAAAAAGAGGATATACCTGTGACTATTCCTTGAATATTTCCCTAGTATTAATTTTGGAATCATAAACATCTATTATATATATTTAAAACAAACTCCTGAATTCCACCTCACCCCCGAATGTCGCATCACCTTAGAATGCCACTTATACAAATATTTTCCACATCAACCAAAAAGTTGATGTCTCCTCCTTTCTCCCCTCTCAATCATACTCTCAATACCTAATCTCTTTTAATCCTACTCTATTTTTCCTCTTTCTTCCATAATTTCTTTCATACCTCCAAAATTTATTTGATAATATTATTTTATAATAAATTTCTATATTATAAAATTATTTTACAATTATTTATAATTTATAAATTATTTTACAATTTGATAATAATTTATAAAAGCTTATGTGGACCTCTCCTCCTTTCTCCACTCTCAATCATACTTTCAATACCTAATCTCCTTTAATCCTACTCTATTTTCCCTCTTTCTTCTACAATTTCTTTCGTACCTCCAAAATCTATTTGATAATATTATTTTATAATAAATTTATAAATTATTTTATAATATTATTAGTCATTTACCAATGGTAATAATTTATATTATTAATCATTAAATTCAATAAAAAACTGACAAATCACTCATAAATATTGATATAAATGCTTTTTATCTAATAATATTATTTTATAATAAATTTATAAATTATAAAATTATTTTCCAATTATTTATAATATATTTATAATTTATAAATTATTTTACAATTTGATAATAATATATAATTTATATTATTATCAAATTATTTTATAAGTTAATTTATAATAAATTTATAAATTATTTTATAATATTATTAGTCATTTACCAATAATAATAATTTATATTATTAATCATCAAAT
>JBBPBT010000938.1:1210688-1240014 GCA_037974875.1 Cicer bijugum | reverse complement strand
CTCTTATCTTACAGATAAATTAATAATTTAATTATATTTTATTAAGTATTAGAAATAATAAGAGAAAATTGTTAATAAAATAGAATAAAATTATTAATTTATTTGCAAAATATAATAAATTTGTTAAAATATAGCACATCTACTTCACAGTGGTATTTTTTTCTTTATATTTTATTAGACTTTATCGATATAATTTTATTTTTATTTATTTATTTATTAAATTAACAATTATTGATCATTTTAATAAAATAAAATAAATAAAATATTATAAGTGGTCGTATTTCGAGAATACAAAGATAAAATAAAATATTTTAATATTGAAGTTTTTGTGAAGCCCCCATGAATAATTTTTTTTCGCGCTGATTATACATTATAACTAGTAAATAGTCCCTGTAGTGGTTTATAAAACAGGAGTTGTGGTAACAACAGATACTCTTTCCATTCCTTAATACATTATGCTTTTAGAGAGTTTCAGGTTACCAAACATAAGTTAGTTTGACAAAAACATTAAACACAATCTTTTGGAGAACATTTTCAATACTGTTTTTTTATAGTGCACGTGTCCTCATAATTTTTTATCAATTGTTTATTACTTTGGACTTTGAAGAATAATTACTTTATGAAAAAATTGAATTATAATTAACGGCGGACAAAGATAAAATAGACAAAATGAAATATTAAACTATTAAAACGACATGCCATAAAAGAAAGAAAACAAATATTATAAAACGACGCCATGTAATATTAGTGTATACTACTTTCGTCTCTATATGAAATATTTATTGATTTAAAACGATTTTGACAACTTTATGGTGATATTAAATATAGACACAGTGTGTTGTTTTAAGTGTTTTGATATTTGATTTTGATATGTTGTAAATTACGTGTTTAATGTTTCTTTCTTGGTATGAGATTAGTGCAAAAGAGGCATGTTGTATTGTTTATGTTGTTCTGAATTTCTTGTTATTTATGGGTATCAAGAAGGGAGATGGGGAGTGGAAATGGGAATAGTCTATAGGAAGCCTTTAATTAAATTCGATCCACATAAAAAATACTCCTAATGGGGAGTATAATTAATTAACAACAACCTTCCATTCTTTAGTAAATATTTTAGAGATTTTATTCTAAATTTAAAATTTAATTTTTTAATAAGAAATATTAAAAAATATTATTTATTTAAATTATAAATAATATTAATAATATAATTTTTTTATAAATATTATTAATAACATTGAAAATTAAATTCTATTTTTCTTTTTGTTAAATCTAAATATTTTATTGATCATAAAATACGATTCGATTTTTTCATTCTAATTTTTTTTTTGAATTCTATAATGAACAATAAACTTTATGTCTTTGTAGTAATTTTTTGAAATCTTATATTACTCTTAAAATAATAAAAAGTTTATATACTATTATATGTTAGCTGAGATTTATGATCCATCCTAATTATAACAACAAAAGATATTTTGTTCTTCTTATTATAAACAATAATTTTAATTAATTTTTCACTTTTAATTTTATCATTTTTACAATACTTTTCATTAAACTTATGTTTATTTTTTCAATAGCATTACTAAATTTTATTTAAACAATTTTCTATACTTTTAGTTTGCTCAATTTAAAAAAATAGTACGATTGCATAGTTTTAAACAGAAATAGTTAAGTTAAAATGTTACAAAAAAGTTTATTATTCACTACAGATATTTTTTTTGTAAATGTCCGTATAAAAATCGTTAAGTTTAACTAATTACTTTAATACACGTACAATTAATTGAAAATATTTATAATAAGGAAAATGAGAATCCTAAAAAAGTAAAAAAAAAATGATTAAAAAAAAAAACAATGAAGTGGAGAGTAATTAAGAAGAAGGGTAGGTGTGAGATTTGGTGAAATAGAAGGGGACAGAATAGACATCCGCCCGTAAATACAGGGAGACCGTACACTCTTAAACAACAAAAATAACCTTCACAACACAAAAATGTGACTCACTCTTACTACATCACAGTCTTTGCTTTGTTGTTTCTTTCTTTCTTTCTTTCTTTCTCTCTCTCTCTCTCTCTCCTTCTCTGCCACACATCACACCCAACAGTCTCAGCATTGCAGCCTCTGCAACACTGCTTCAGCATGCAGACAGACAAAGCAACCAAAAGGGTAAACAAAAATAATAATACCAACAATAATTAACATTAATAGTAGTAACTCCATCAAAAAAGTAAACAACAAAAAAAATCAATTTTTTATTTATTATCGTGTGAAATAAAAAAAGCCATTTTTATTAGACTCAAACTTAAATTCCAATGAAAGCTGGATTTGATGCCTACCCAAAAGCCCATTCACTCTCTCCTCTTTCAGAGGGAAAAAAACAAAGTAAAAGGAAAGAACCCAAAAAAGAAACAAAAGGAAAAATTGGCAGAGAGTGAAAGGTGAGTGGGAGAGAAAGAAAGAAAGAGAGTCTCTTTCTTTTTGGAGGATTGGGTCAGGTTCTTTTGCCAATGCCAAAGTTATTATTATTCACGCTCTCTGAAAATGCACTAGTATTATTAAGCATGAAACCATTCTTCTTCTTCTTTTTCTTCTTCAAATACCTCTCATCATTCTCCACTACTCAAACAACAACAAGATTCTCTCTTTTTTCGTTATGACAGGTTTGATTGATCTAAACACTACTGAGGACGATGAAACGTCGTCACCTGGTTCATCCTCAAACACCAGCATAGGTAGTACTATTCTTGGTTCTGGTTCTTCTGTTTGTTTGGAGCTATGGCATGCTTGTGCGGGTCCCATGATCTCTTTGCCGAAGAAAGGAAGTGTTGTTGTGTATTTTCCTCAGGGACACTTGGAACATCTTCACGATTTTCCGTTATCTTTTTCTGATAATATACCTTCTCATGTGTTCTGTCGTGTTGTTGATGTCAAGCTTCATGTGAGTATTTCTCTGTTGTTTTGTTCCCCTTTTTTTCAGCGTACAAATCGAATAATGTCTCTTATTGGTCGGCTCATAGCTCAATATTTTATTTTAAATTTTTTAATCGCGTTTTTATTTTTTTACTGTTTTTTTATTCTGAAATCTGATTTCTTTGCTGCTTTTTACATGTGGTTTTGTTTGCTTGGAAAATTGTCTGTGTCAGTCTCAAGTTTGGTATACGTTGTTTGTTCTATTAACAATTTTTCTGAATGACCCTTTTTGTTATACTTGTATACTATGAATGTGCTTTATCTCATTTTCTTTTTGTTCTGCGGGGTGAGCCTTGTGAAGGTAGCTATAGTTTGGTCTTGTTGTTGCCTGGTATTTTTTTTTTGTTGACAGAATGTGTATTTTTCTCTTGTGCAGGCTGAGGAAGGGAGTGATGAGGTGTATTGTCAGGTGTTGTTGGTTCCTGAAAGTGAGGTGAGGCTATTTTATGATTTTTCTTTTTTGTTTTTCATTTTGGTTAAATTCGTTTTTGGAGAGAGTTCTGAAAATGGAAAGAAATCTTAACGAAGAACTTAGGGGTCTAAGAAATTTTGGACTAATTAAGATGATTATAATGAAATTTCTTGATTGAGCTAAGCTAAGTTTAGCTAACTGTTATATCCCTGAAAACCAAAGTAGTCAAAATACAGAGTAGCTGGCTTGTTCTATGTCTTTGTTCATTTATTAGTCCTTCACCCTTACTAGAGAAAAAGGGAACTACTAAACATTCTATGGTTATATAGAAGTAAGAGAAAAAAATAGAGAGCTACATTATTAGTATCAAATGAAGTGACTTTATTAAATGAATTTGGTTTTGAATGAACTTGCTGCTTTTTGTAGCAAATGCAGCAGAAGTTAAGGGAAGGTAAAGATCATGCCGATGGTGAAGGCGAGGATACCGAAGCTGTTATGAAGTCCACAACACCGCACATGTTCTGCAAGACTCTCACTGCTTCTGATACTAGCACTCATGGAGGATTCTCAGTGCCTCGTCGAGCAGCTGAAGATTGCTTTCCTCCCCTGGTACTTACTTTTAATGTTGATGCATTGATTGCATTCCTTTTCTCTTGTCAAAATCAGCCTGTTCGAGTGTTGTTCTGGGGTTGAATCTTTAGACCTCTACCATGGTGTGCCGTGCTCAAGGTCGGTTATTTCAGTATCTAGAGTAAATGAATGACTCCGGGTTTCTTTTCTTCTTGGCCCCCCCTCCTTTTGTGTTGTTCATTCTGAATAATAAGAGAACGGACCGAGTAGACAGATCATGGGCCGGGCATATTTGAAAGGTTATCATTCGGCTGATGTGAGGCTTAAGTCATTTAAGCCTAACCCCAGATGCAGCGAGTATTTTATAACAGTCCAAGTGTCTTCTAGATAGCTCTTATCTGTTTTATCAATTTTTAATTGTATATGCTAATGATACAGTTAAGTCAGCATTTGTAGATGTTTTCAAATGACACACCCTTGTTCACCATAACTGGTATTTAATTTCTAAAATCATATTAAATTGATCTTCCAAAGCATTTTGAATTCAAGTCCACTTTTCTTTAGGATTACACTCAAACAAGACCTTCACAAGAGCTTGTGGCAAAGGATTTGCACGGTCAGGAATGGAGGTTTCGTCATATTTACAGAGGTTTTTAACATGTCTCACGTTTATAAGGACAGAAACGTACCAGCTAGAATACCAATTCATTTGTTTGCATTTTCTGTTTGTAACAAACAGGGCAGCCACGAAGGCACTTGCTTACAACCGGATGGAGTGCGTTCGTGAACAAAAAGAAGCTTGTTTCTGGAGATGCTGTTCTGTTCCTAAGGTAACATAGATGACTTTCATTCTATCAAAATATTACATTGAGTAACAAGGACTGGACCGACATTTTATATTTCACAATTATTGACAGGGGTGAGGATGGAGAATTGAGATTGGGAATCCGTAGGGCAGCACAATTGAAAAGCTGCAGCAATTTTTCATCTCTCTCTGGCCAACAATTAAATCTCGTCAGTCTTACAGATGTAGTTAATGCTTTATCTACTAGATGTGCGTTTAGCATTCACTATAATCCAAGGTATATTTCTGGCTATTCACTTATACTCTCTAGTGATACCTGTCTTTCTGGCTTTCTTTTTATCCAAGCATGAGAGCTAATTAGTGTTTTCTATAGGGTTGGTTCATTCGAGTTCATCGTACCTATCCAAAAATTCTTAAAGAGCCTTGATTATTCTTACTCAGTTGGAATGAGGTTCAGGATGCGTTTTGAATCTGAAGATGCTGCAGAGAGAAGGTTTGTTATTGATTATGCTTCCTGCATTTAGATTAACCTATTAAAGAAAATACTAATCATCCTTCTTTTATGCAGATTCTCAGGATTAATAATTGGAATTACTGATGTGGATCCTGCTAGATGGCCTGGATCAAAATGGAAATGCCTAGTGGTATTTTGTTGGGAGCTTTCTATATTTTTTATGATTATCATTTATATGCTTGACATTGAGGATTAGGAGATGTACGTTCAGATAAGTTTTATGTCGTATGGGTACTTTGGCTTTTAAGGAAATTCCTATGAATTTGTTAGGCACTGAGTTGCATAATTTATTGTCAATGCCATGGTTTGTTTTTTAGAAAAAACATTTATGCCTTCCATCAAACTTCACATTTTAGTGGCACACTTTCTAAACTGTAGGGGTTCTATACTGTTGTTTTGTTTTCATTGAGAGTGTGAAGGGCTATTATAAAATCATATAATTCCATTATTGAATTGGCTTTGCTTAATCTGAAAATTACAGAAACTTACATGGATCAGTCTTTCAGTGTACTAGTTATATATGACTTGTTAACTGATGTCATTTTTTGAGATACTAAATTGATTACAATCAAATGGTTTTTCTCATCTTTGTAGGTAAGGTGGGATGACATGGAAGTTTCAAGGCATAATAGGGTTTCGCCATGGGAGATTGAGCCCTCTGGCTCGGCTTCCACCGCCAATAGCTTGATGGCAGCTAGTTTGAAGAGGACCAAGATTGGATTGCCTTCATCAAAGCTAGAATTTCCAGTTCCCAGTATATCTCAATTTTTTTGGTTTACTTTTGAATTGTTCTACCTAATGCAACATCATTGATGAATTGTTTCATTCTTCTAACAGATGGAATTGGTGCATCAGACTTTGGAGAATCACTGAGGTTCCAGAAGGTCTTGCAAGGTCAAGAAATTTTAGGCGTTGATACTACTTTTGATAGTATTAGTGCTCAGCTTCACCACTTATCTGAATTACGAAGGTGCTATCCCGGTTCAAACTGTCATGGGATAGCTACAACAGGAAATAGCATCAGAATGCAACAAATGAATTCTGATGTTTCCTGCAATGGCTTTGGTGAATCTTTCCGATTCCCGAAGGTCTTGCAAGGTCAAGAAATACTTCCTAGTCAACCATATGGAAGAGCCTTTTCTGTCGACGAGTCTCATAAAAATGGTCGCTTTAGACTTTTTGATGGTCACCATATGCTGAGATCCACAAATGAATGGTCTTACTCTTCCCAGATGAATAACAAATCACATTTGCATCCATCTGGACAAGTTTCATCTCCTCCATCGGTGTTAATGTACCAACACACAGTCAATCCAGTTTCAAACTTCAGTTACAATAACAATATTGATCAGGTGATGGAGGATAGAGTTCATCAAAGAGGTTCATTTTATACTTCTGAGGTGAAAGGTGGTACATTTGCATCAACTCCATCTTACGAGCCTAGTTTCCCTGGGCTTCAGAACGACACAAATTCATTTGGTACACAACATTCACACGATTCAATTTCCCTACAGAGGGGCAATCAAGAGTTGGTTTCCACATGTAAAAGTAGCTGCAGAGTCTTTGGCTTTTCGTTAACCGAGGGTGCTCCCCTTGCAAGTAAAGAGACCGAACCATCTGCAGTCACTTGTCAGTTAAATCCCGGACCCTCCTCCTTCACAAGACATGTTGAAGATGATTTCAATCCGAGGCATCCGCTTAGGAACAATGTGGTTGAAAGTTACTGTACTAAAGTAAGCAATCTTCATCCTGTTTGAGACATGGTAATCGATAGAGTATTATTCTAGTGCACGTCTCAAATGCTACATTGATTAGTTATTTTATTTGTGTGGACTAAGATTTAAGTAATACTATTAATATTGTATGCAGGGTGTGCTGCAGTATTGACTTGAAAATCATGATGTATGCTAACACTGAAGCTGGCTTTGAGACAGAAGAAAAGAATGTCTGTTGTTGTATTTGTGTTCTTTGCTGTAATAACTTAGGATTATTAAGAACCAAAAATTATTGTAACTAATTGCTGAATTTATCTTAAATTGGCTATGTGCTACGTTTAAGTTATTGTATTAAATGTTAGGATGCTTCAATTGATACCACCAATTATTATGTATTGACAAGTAACCATAACATCCCCAACTTAGGTTCCTTCGATATGGTTGTTTTTTATCTCCCTTTTTCATTAATAGACACTTAACTTTACGTTGATGCTAAGTTAATCTCTTTCCCTAGCTGTGTCTGTTTTTTTTTGTTTCTATTAAAAACTACATCACTTGTATACCAAAAAAATAAAAAAACTACATACATGAACTGTATTTTTGTCCAAGACTCTTGTTATTCGGAATTCACAATGAATTTTAAGCAGTTTATAACGAGACACATAAAATAAATAATTCAATATTATTTTTAAAATGAAGTTGACTAAAATATAATTAAACTTGTCTGATAGCAATATAAAATCTACTATTTGGCAGAAAAACAAAGAAGTATTGAGTTAAAACTTAACTAATTAGACCAGATATATTTATTTTAGTTTATTCCATGCTAAAGGGCAGTTATGAAGTTTAAATGATAGAGAGTTTAATTTTAGATCGAATCATGTCTACCTAATTTAACTTGGATTAAAATCGAGAATCTAAAGTAAAGTTATAATAGTTACTTTATATTTAATTGAGCCGGAGGGTGAAAGAAAAACCTAGCTCAACTGGACAAGGATGCGCCCATGTATTATGCTGAAAATTTTCTTCCTTTGAAATATCACATTATGATGACAACGACCATCTATTGCTTTATTTATTTATTTAACAAATTAGAAAATAATAAAATATCAAATCAATAAAAGATTGCTTCTCAAACAATCTCTTAAGATGAAAATTTACATAACGTTATATATATTTCCGTCTTAAGTTTTCTTGAAGACTTATAGAATACGATATTTTAATGCATTTATTTTAAAATAAAGTATTTTGAATTTTATTTTTCATCAAAATGGTATAATTGAAAAAAAATCCACAATAACACATATTGTTTAGTAAAATAAATAACTATATTGAATTTCAAATAAGCTATGTTTTTCTTTTGGTTCTTTTTAAATAACTATTTTTTCAAAATATATTACTAAAATATTTCATTTTCAAATTTATATATCAAACTACATTTTTTTAGTTATAAGTTGTCATTTGAAATGACGACTTCCTTAAAGAAAGTTAAATTTTAAATGGCGACTTCTCAAAGGATTTAAAAAAAAATCGTTTTTAATTTTATTTTTATTTAAATAACAAAAATAATATATATATATTTAATTAATATAATTTATAAAAATATATAAATAAAAATTTTAAATTACATAATTTATTCATAAAAAATATATCAAACTTTACAAAAAATTAGGGTAAAATTAATGTCGAAGGTGGTCACCGGTACCACATTGACGAAAACAATAATTCTTGTTCGCTTGAAGTAAAGGATAATGTGTAGTACTAGAGGTCACTTTCGACATTAAATTATCGTAATTTTTGTCAAATTTATAATATTTTTTATGAATAAATTATATAATTTAAAATTTTTATGAAATATATTCATTATATATATATATATTATTTTTTATTTGAATTAAAATTAAAAAAAATTGATTTTTTTTTAAAATTCTTTAAAAAGTTGCCATTTTGTAACTGAAATTTTCTAAATTTTTTTTGCAATTTGGTATATAAATTTAAAAATAGAATATTTTAGTAATATTTTTTTTAGAAAAAGGGGTATTAAAAAAAATTCTTTTCTTTCGCCCTCAGGCTCATAAACAACTTAATAAACACCACCTATATATATCTTTTTATCCGTGCGTCCCTACGTCCCTTTTTGTTTTCCCTCCGCAATTTTAAACCGTCTCAAAAAAAAAAAAGTGAAGTATTAAATTAAAACATAAAAATAATTCAGAAAACCTGTCAAAAATTTATAAAGGAGAAACAAGAAGAGAGAAAAGCAAAGTACGAAAGAAAGAAAGAATGTTCAATTTTCTTAACCGAGGCAGGGACAATCCCGCCGATGCCTCGCCGCAATATTCGGTGGCGAGGCCGTCCTCTTCGTCTTCTCAGTTCACCGGACCACCGAGGCCTATACGGCTTGTCTACTGTGATGAAAAGGGAAAGTTCCGCATGGATCCGGAAGCCGTTGCAATTCTCCAACTTGTCAAAGAGCCCATCGGCGTCGTCTCCGTCTGCGGCAGGGCTCGCCAGGGAAAGAGCTATATCCTGAACCAGGTGATTTTCCACTCTTCGTGTTCAAGTTCCAGTAGATTTTCATTGATTTTGAAGTTTAGGGTTTTGGTATTGGTTTGGATTGTACTTATTGGTAATTAGGGTTTTGTGACTGGAGGGTGTTCAGTGTGATTATTGTGGATTTTCGTTGTGTTTATGGCAAAGTATCACTTTTTGCGAGTAAAATCGTGTTAGGTTTTGATTAATTTTGAGAGAAATATACGTTTTTTTAGTTTTCTATTTAAAATTTGATCGCAGATTATGCTGTTTCAAACCTAGTTGCTGGGATTGTTTTTGGGGACCTTTTTTTTTGACTCTTTTTGACCACACTGGGAAACAGACTCTTCCATTTTGTGCTTGTCTGCAACAGTTAGTTTGTGCATTATTGTTTCCTTTGAGACCTCGTTGCAAATTTCGGTGCGAAATTTCATGGCTAATCTTCAGCATTGGTCGGAGAGAGATACTATAGGAGTTCTTTTTGTGCTTTGTGCCTTGTAATTGTATACTTTACTGAGAACATTTTGCTATATAAATTCTTGTTTTTAAATTTTAATATATCTGAAATTGAGATTTAACTTCTCCACTGGCATAATTTCTGCTGGTACTGAAACACAATAGCAAAATAAGCCAGACCTTATTGTTGTTGTTATTGCTGTTGTTGTCAGTGTTATAGATTTGCAACTTATTATGTTTTCTGTATTGCAGCTCTTGGGAAGGAGCAGTGGATTTCAAGTAGCATCTACACATCGGCCATGTACTAAAGGGCTTTGGTTGTGGAGTACACCTTTGAAGAGGACTGCTCTTGATGGAACAGAGTACAGTCTCTTGCTATTAGACAGTGAAGGAATAGATGCTTATGATCAAACGGTTAGCTTTTCAGCTTTCTAAGTGGTTACATATACTTTGTTTATTGTGTACTTGCAGGTAGTCTGTTTCTAATAATTGCTATGTTGTCTTACTCTACATTTTATTTTTACTACACAGGGAACATACAGCACCCAAATATTCTCACTGGCTGTCCTTTTGTCTAGCATGTTCATTTATAACCAGGTTGGCACAGCCTATCAAGTCCTATATTTTTAGGCAAAATTACTTGTGTTATTTTTTGTTTTGAAATTCCATGATCAGTTTATGGGTCTGTTACTGAGCATAAATATTTGTTCCCTTTTCTCCTCCCTTCTTTTCTGGATTTGTTACTGAAATTGGAATCTAATTCTGTTTCACTTGTCCAGATGGGTGGTATTGATGAGGCTGCCCTTGATCGTCTTTCCCTTGTCACTCAAATGACAAAGCACATTCGTGTTAGAGCATCTGGTGAAAAGACTTCTGCATCAGAAATAGGACAGTTTTCCCCAATTTTTGTTTGGCTCTTACGGGTAGGTTGCAAACCAGTACAAATATTGGAAGGCAGAAGGAAGAGTCACGATTTTATAGATTGGTGGTAGCTTAGCATGATCTCACTGTTTTTAGTCAATATTCATTATTTGTGAAAAATCTTGGTGGCAGGACTTTTATTTGGACTTAACTGAAGATAACAGAAAAATCACACCCAGAGACTATCTGGAACTTGCTTTGAGATCTGTTCAAGGGAACAAAAAAGATATAGCTGCTAAAAATGAGGTATATTCCCTCTTCCTAGTTTATTCATTCAAGGAAGTAATTGAAGTATATAATAAATGTCAGAATATTAGGATTCTCATTATGTTAGAAGTAGGACATTGGGATATTGTTAAGTTGGTACTGATTGGGCTGGCTTTGTACTAGTAGACAGTAGTAGTACACTGGACCCTCTTTGTGTGACTTATTCTATCTTCTTCTAATAAGTGCCCTTTTTTATAAAATTATCCAAGACTGAATATCGAAAGAATTATAATGGGATAGGTGCAGGAATACAGATGTAGCTGATGGCCTATGATCATTTGGTAAAGGATGCAAGCAATAATCCCTCAGATGATTTTTTATTTTTAAGTGGAAATGCAAGTTGTCGATAGTTTTTTACTTAGCTCTTAGCAGACCCTTTTATGGGTGATAGGAAAACATGACCGATGAGATGAACAATCTTCTGGAGTTTTTCTAAACCTATGTACTATCAATATATAACTCTAACTCAACTTCAACGATAGCTACAAGTGTTTAAATTAATTGAATGAAATTTCTTAAATGTAGCAATGCAATATTAATATAATGAAACTATAAAAAATAATTATAATTGACCTCCCCTTTTATTCTTCATCAGTTCCCCTTCATGGAAAAGAAAGCAGTGCCTTATATTTGTGTAGAAATTGAATGTTTTTGCTCCATACATAATGATACTTTAAGCGTTCAAAGACCTTCAAATTCTCTACTGCTTTTTCTCTAGAAATTCTGACTAATTAGGACACATTCAACTTGCTAGTTTAATTGATTTGTTCTAACCCTAAACCAAATCTGACCACAATACACTGAATCCTGTAAAATTGACATTTGAATTGGTAATACTCTGAATTTTTTGCCCTTCAAAGCATTTATTCACTCTGAATCATTCACTTTCTGAACTAAACTTTTTTTAAAATGTATTTAATAAGTTTTTATAGTACATTGAAAAATTGGAATACAAGAAATTTATCTGCTCTCTGCAATTTCTAATTTTTCGACAATTTCAATCATTAGATACGAGATTCCATTCGGGCTTTATTTCCAGATAGGGAATGCTTCACCCTTGTACGACCTTTGAACAATGAAAATGATCTACAGCGACTGGACCAGATATCAGTGAGTAACTTATCTGCTGCCGTCTACCATATTCTTTTGCAGACATTGTTTTGTCTCCTTTATGTTTGATTTTGTCATAAATATGCAGCTGGACAAACTTAGACCTGAATTTCGAAAGGGCCTTGATGAATTGACAACGTTCGTTTTTGAGAGAACAAGGCCAAAGCAAGTTGGGGCAACTATGATGACAGGTCCTGTATTGATTGGTATCACTGAATCATATCTTGATGCACTCAACCATGGTGCTGTGCCTACAATTTCTTCCTCCTGGCAGGTATGTTTTAAATCTTAATTAATTGTAATTCAGACTTATGTGAGATTGAAATACGTTAGGATTTGAGACTTCTTTACCAGTAATGTTAATGCATAACAATAAATGAATGTTTTAGATTATTTTGACCATATGGAAATAAATGTGTTATATTCTACAAGTATTAGTTGCTCATTTCATAATATAATGTTTAGCCACTAATGTTCTGTTTTGCTTTTATCACCCTTAAATTGTGCTTGAGATGGGTGTTTTGTTTGTAATAATGATTTAACCTATCAAGGAAATCAAATGATTGATAAAGCTTTGACTATTGATTATGAAGGACAATGTTCATTTAGCACAATTTTTCCTTGTAGTGGATATTTGTCTGCAATTGAAGGAAGTTACTTATCGTCGATTAATCATTTGAATCACTCTCTACTTCAATGCCTTTTCTTAAATGTGATTGATTATTCATTTTATTTCTTGAAGTTATACTTAATTACTTATAAGAATGTCACTCTATTGAAGTCATTAATAAAAGAAGAAACCCATTATTTTGCAGAGGCTTTTTCTAAAATAGTTTGCTAGAGTTTGGGAACGGAATGATGACAAGTCAACAGTCTTGACTTTAGTTTTCTCAACATTGGTTTTGTTGTTATTGGCTTGCAGAGTGTTGAAGAAACTGAGTGCCGTAGGGCATATGATTCTGCTTCTGAAGTTTATATGGCTTCTTTTGACCGTTCCAAGCCACCTGAAGAAGTGAGTTATCTATCTGCAATTTGCATGAAGTAAATGTTGGTTGTATAATTACTTTTCTATCCTTAATTTGGATTGCACTGCTTGTAGGTTGCTTTGAGGGAAGCACATGAACAAGCAGTTCAAAAGTCAATGGCTGCTTTTAATGCTGGTGCTGTAGGAGTTGGGGCAGCCAGGAAGAAATATGAAGGTCTTCTTCAGAAATTCCTCAAAAAGGCTTTCGAGGTATTGGATATTTAAAATTATGAGTTTCATTAACCAATGAAACTTCGTGTGGTAAAAGTTATGAGCATATTAGTCACATTACACGCAATAGTATTTCCTTGACTATTATTTTGAAGCTTGGTTTTATCTGTATTCTGTAACGTCATTTGCTTTTAATGATTGAAACTTGTTTGTTTTCCGTAGGCAGCAGAGCAAATACTATGTCTGTTTTTGGATAATGAATTTTAACGAGGCAATGTATCTCTTTGACGATTTTAGATGACTTGGTGGAAAATACATTGTTTGTTTCTAAAACAATAATTTTTTTTTTAAATACTAAGCATTTTTATGGAGTGGGGGATTTGAAAGTGTTGTTAAATAGCCGCTACTGCTCTGAGATATGCTTTTTACTACAGCATTGTTGCGTTGCTTAATTTGAACAAACCTCAATTTTCCATGATCTGCAATTGACAACACCTGCTCAAATTTTGAATGATTATTGCATGTGAAGATATAAATGGAGGATTTTGCTGGTCTGTAATTTAAAAAAAGTATGGTTTGCTGTTTTGTAACATTGGAACATGCCATAAGAGGTGAATGGCCAATATTCTATTCCTCATTCCTATGAGTGTACTATATTTCTATATGATCAGATTTGTTTAGATTGACTATTTTTATTATTAATTATGGCAGACATCTTGTGGTGCTTATAAAATATTGATTCAATGAGTTTTTTTGGCTTTTACAAACTAATTTGGCTCTATTGCTTCCACCTTGTTATTTTATAGAGGGAGAATCCCCAATGATAACCAGTCTGTGGTTATTCAAGTCAGTTTTGGACAATAGAAATACATAGTGTGTGTTTGTGTCTATGTATTTATGACATTTTCCTTACAATGTTAATATTTGTGCAATTTTTTTGGGGTGTGGGGCAATGCAGCATATGTCATGTTTGGTAATATATATCTATTGGCCTACAGGATTACAAGAGGAATGCATTCATGGAGGCAGATCTACAGTGTTCAAATGCCATACATTCTATGGAAAAGAGGCTGAGGGCAGCTTGTAATGCTTCTGATGCTAAGATTGATAATGTTGCAAAGGTAATTGGCGTGGGTCTAATTTTAGATCTCGGTTTTACCTGTTGTATTGTAATGTTTTCTTTTTGGCTTATATATTCATCAAAGACAGACTCCAATTTTTGCATGTGATTGAGGAAATATCAGTAGAAGAATATTGGAACTAACGAGGCTGTTTATTACTGTATTAGCTCCATGTATGATGGATTTGTGGGAAGGTGGGACATTTAAATTTACTGTATTAGCCCCATTCCAAAAAAGTGATTCCTTCTCTGCTTGTCCCACGTTTACTTTATGTTACTCATATGTTCATCCCTTAGAAAATTAATTCTTTGGTAATCTTGTGTTGGTTTCTGGTTAAGATTATCCCTTTTGTTTTGAATCTTTTGGTAATTTTAACTATTGTTTTCTGTTCATAAATAATGAGCTGGAATAGCTTTCGTGTGTGATATATCTTGTTTGGCTGTCCCAAGCGTTGTCCTTGTTTAAGAATTTACTGATATGTTGTCAGCCACTGAATTTTCTTATCATCCCATTTTCTTTCTTGTATGTAACGGCTACTGAAGTTCCCCTTCTGCACATAATGTTCTTGATAGTGTGCCAGTCCATTGATAAATAACTGAATATCATTTATAAGTCACCATGTTATGAAAGTATATATTTCGTCAGTTCTCTGTCCCCCGATTAGAAGCAAAATAAATATATGGAAGCATCAAAATCACAACAGTTATATAATGTTCCTTGTCAGTTGTCATACAATATTATTCTTTACTGGTTTCATATTTGTATGCTTAGCAGAGTTTTATGGATCTGTTAACATTTGTATATGCGAGACTTACACTCCTTCATGATTATAGTTCTGTTGTGTTTATTCCAAATTGTTAACTGCTAGTGATTTGGTGTACAGCAAAAAAATATGTAACTTTAAGTGATGCATTCATTCATTGTGTTGGTTGTACTGTATCGTTGTTACTGATCTGTAATTTGAGATAACCCATCATTCTGCATGTTTGAAACCTAAAGGGAAACGAGAGAGCATGCGTGTGCCCTTTTTCAAAAATAATGTATAACAATCAAGTTGGATACTTTGTCTTCGATGCAGGTTCTTGATGCTCTTTTAGCTGAATATGAACATTCAATTCAAAGTCCTGGGAAGTGGCAAAAACTTGCTGTTTTCTTACAGCAAAGGTTTGTTAAGATATTTTTCTGTGAAGTTTTTTTTTTTTTTTTTTGGGGCCGGGGGGGTGTGTGGTGATTTTTCTGCACTTTTTGCCTAAAAAAATATTGTTTTCTGTCAATAGCTTTGAAGGCCCTGTCCTGGACCTTTTCAAGAGGCTAATAGATAAAGTTGAATCAGAAAAGAGTTCTCTTGCTTTACAACGTCGTGTGAATGAAGATAAGATGACCTTACTGACCAAGCGGCTGGAAGCCAGTGAAGGTGAAAAATCCGAGTACATCAGGCGATATGAGGATGCCATCAATGATAAGAAGAAACTTACTGATGAATACATGAATCGCATTACTGAATTGCAAGCTAATCGTCGCTCGCTGGATGAGAGATATTCTAGCTTATTGAAAACATTGGACTCTACAAAGCAAGAATCCATGGATTGGAAAAGAAAATACGAACAGATTTTATCAAGGCAGAAAGCTGAGGAAGATCAAGCTAGTTCTGAAATAGCAGCCCTCAAGTCCCGGAGTGGTGCAGCTGAAGCAAGGTTGGCAGCAGCAAGGGAACAAGCTCAGTCTGCTAACGAGGAGGCTGAGGAGTGGAAACGAAAATATGATATTGCCGTCAGAGAAGCAAAATCTGCACTTGAGAAGGCAGCAATTGTGCAGGAGCGCACAAACAAGCAGACACAGTTGAGAGAAGATGCCTTGAGAGAAGAATTCTCTGGAATTTTGTCTGAAAAAGTAAGCTCTCCCTCCGGATATTACTTATTTCTTTTGCAGATGTCTATAACTTAGTATTGCTATTACATAAATATCCTTAAAGGCTAAAGCGTTGCGAACTTTGGTTCTGACTTATTCCTCCTTGCTAACAATGCAGGATGAAGAAATAAAAGAAAAAACTGCCCAAATTGAGCATGCTGACAAGTGTTTAACAACTCTGAAATTAGAGTTGAAGGTGAGATTTTCGGCTTCTTTGAATTGTTTGTCTCAGCACTATTATGAAGGACTTCCAATATAACGATTTCTATTAACTTATAATTTGACTACTATTTTACATCTGGCCTATTTCTTATTTTGTTATTTCTTTTTATTATGGTCGTGCGTGAGAGCTACTGCAGTAAATGGCGCCTGCATTTGGGCCTAATTCTATCTCATTACTAGTCTTGTTGCATGTTCACTTAACTGGAATGTTTTTTCCATTACATGAAGTTCTTTGATTGGTCTTTCAACTAGAATTGGTTGAGACAACAATTGACACACCCTATGAATGAAACCTTTTAAATGCCTCCGGCCAATCTGAATTCTCCTACAATTTTTTTGTGTGTATCTCAATCTTCTGGGACTAATATATTGTGCCTGTACTTGCAGACTGCTGAGTCCAAGATAAGGAGTTATGATACAGAAATATCATCACTGAGGAATGAAATTAAAGATTTGGCTGACAAGTTGAAATCTGAAAATGCCAAGGCCCAGTCATATGAGAGGGAAGCAATTGTCTTTCATCAGGAGAAGAGTCATCTTGAGCAAAGGTACCAATCTGAGTTCAAAAGATTTGAGGAGGTTCAGGAAAGGTGTAAAACTGCTGAAAAAGAAGCTGCAAGAGCTACTGAAATGGCTGACAAAGCACGGGCTGAAGCAGGCGTGGCTCAGAAGGAGAAGAGTGACATGCAGAGACTGGCAATGGAAAGACTGGCACAGATTGAGAGGGCTGAGAGGAGAATTGAAACTCTGGGGAGGGAGAAAGATAATCTTGAAGGTGAGTTGCAGAGAGCAAGGGATTCGGAGAACGATGCACTTACCAGAGTTGGAAAGCTTGAGGAGAAGGTGCAACAAAGAGAGAAGGATTTAGAAGCACTTCTGGATAAGGATAAAACACACAGGAGAAACAACGCTCAGATTCTGGAACAACTTTTGGAAACAGAACGTGAAGCACATACACAGGCAAATAACCGGGCTGAGGCACTTTCTCTGCAGCTACAGTCAGCACAAGCCAAAATTGACTCTCTTCATCAAGAGCTGACTAAGTTTCGACTGAATGAAACATTGGATAGTAAGCTAAAAACCACTTCTGATGGAAAGCGCTTGAGGGTAGAGAATGACATTGGGGTAGAATCTGTACAAGACATGGATATGAGCCCTAGAATTTTAAGGGGAACTAAAAGAGCTAGGAGTACATCCAGTCCTAGGTACACACAGCCAGAAGATGGTGGTTCCATCTTTGAGGGTGCAGAGGACAATCATAGTCAACAAACTAATGAGATGGATTATAAAAAGTTTACCGTCCAGAAGCTTAAGCAAGAGCTGACTAAACATAACTATGGTGATCAGCTGCTTCGGTTGAAGAATCCCAACAAGAAAGATATTCTTGCCCTGTATGAGAAATGTGTTCTTCAGAAGTCATAACAGGTTCTGATAAAGACTTGTATTGGTGTGGTTCTTGTAATCACTCTCGCTTGGTCTGTCTAAAATTCATTAATGCTGTGGTTACTGACATATCGACTAGAAATATCGTGTGAATTTAACTTCTGTTTGAGTGGTTTTACATATAGGGTGTGTTTACTTGTGTTCGCTAGCAATGATTATCATATAGGCCATAGAAAGTTTTGATGGCACGATTTTTATTTGTGGATTGCCTAAGTTATATTTAATTTAATACATCTGTATAGTAAGTAGTATTTAGCTTTTTATTGGTACTCTATTGACATTGTTTCCATATTAGATGAGCTAATTTGCTAATTGAGACTAGTCTTTTATGTTGCCAACATTTTTGTTTCTTTAAGTTTAGATTTGAAATAATATTGTAAGCCAATGGTCGTGTATTTCCTCCTCTACAATTGAAAATTTGCACATAAATTAATGTAATATTTGCTATGAATTTAGTAGTGAAGCAGGAATCCTTTTGGCCGGACAACATATGTAATTGTTGGAGGAATAGTAGTTAGCATGGGAAAACTATCGTTAGAAGCTACTTTTAAAAATAATTTTTTTTATTGCCTTGTGGTGATATCTTAATGTAAGTTGTCTCGAATTTTTCAAAAAACAAATTTATCGTCTCTCCCATACAATAAAAATACTATTACTGCACAAAATTGTCATATTTATGATAATCTAAAATGCTAAATTGTCCATTGCAAGAGATGAGGACAAAATTAGTCAATTTCAAAATGCACAATCGAATCAATTTGTCTAGCAAATTTACGATACTTTAGGAGGATAAAAATTGATGAACACATTAGGGAAGTCTTTAAGCATAAACCAAATAAATGTATACCAGTACATAGATTCACGGCATATTATGTATTTTATAACAGTTCATCGATGCCAAAAGAATCATAGTGGCCAAGATAACACGTGTAGCTACTGACTGTGAAATGCGTCCCTTGTCCTTCCTTATCACCAACCCTTCAATGATAGGGTAGTTGACTATAATGATAAAACCTGCAAGAGCAAGCTGTAAGAACATTTTGTCCCAATCACCCACAATTGTCACTCTATAGACTCCAACTACAAAACAAAATATGTTGACTGTGAGCAGAACAAGAATTGGAACTATAAAGATATTCGATGTTCGAAAATCGTATTTATCTAATTGGTATAGCTTAGTTTGTTCATCATCCTCCACTTTATTAGTAGGCAAGAAACTAGCTTCTCTTAAACCAACTTTCTTCAGTAAAGCATCCAAACATCCATATAGATGGCAAGTAGTTGATCTTATCATCCAGATTCTCTGCTCATTGATCCACTTCTGTAGTGTTCCCCCAGTTAGGAAGACTTCTAGTAAATGTTTTGAAAGAGATGATACAAAGATGAATACAAAGATAATGAAAAATGGATCTGAAACCTGTCAAAAAAGTGTTTAAAGCAAATATATGTAAGAATATGATATTAGAGTAAAAACTATGGGAAGTTGAGCTCATTATAGTTGTTACCTTGGGATACAAGGTTACTCCATTTAGCAGACAGAGCTGAGGGATGATAGCAAAACACCAAAGAGGCAAGCAATAAAGAGGGAGATATGTGATTTCTACAAAACATAGATTCTGGAGTAATGGCATCTTTTTAGTCCCATATATAAGGGGACAAAACTTACTTATACCATTTTCAAACAAACCACTGTACCATCTAGTGCCTTGGATTAGTACATCATTCAAAGTTGTCGTAGCTGTACCAAGGAAATGCGGCTTAGATGGATTGCTGAAAACCGAAGTCCATCCATTACAATGCAAGATAAATCCAGTCAGGAAGTCTTCAACTACACTATCGTATAAGAAACCAACCTGAAACAGTTCAAAAATTATTTTACTTTTTGTCTGCATAAATTTTGATGTAATATCTTTGTTATAAAGTCTACTTACATATTGTCCCCATTTAGTGCCAACATCATATCTACAAGAAGCCAACAAGTGGCATTCTTTGAGCAATATATTCCGACCCGACGAAAAAACACTTGTGTAGTTTTGAGTAAGTGATTTGATGAATTCATTAGATGAACCAAAATATTCTTGATGTTGCAGCAAATCAGTCCCTCCTAACATTTAAACATCAGAACAATAAAGTTACCTCATTGTCATAACATAAAGGCTATGTTCATATGTTAATGTAGTTAAAATCTATTAATCTAGTGTTTTAGAAAGCAAGCAACCTTGTGTTCAGTACCTTCGTTGGCGCGAATTCCATACAGTGATAACCTTTTTATATAAAAGCCTGTACCAGACATCACAGGTCCGTTAAGCCCGTCAATACCTTGCCATTGTAGCTGAAATTGTCCAAAAGATTTAGTTTAACATACCAAACACGACACACCATTACATATGTATTCTAAAAGGTCAGTAAGTTTTGATGTGCTTACTGTAAATATTGATCTGAGCTGACTGTCATAGATGTCATTCTTGCTAATGTTATGAAATCTCTGAGGAAATTGAACAAAAGACAAGGAGGAGGATATCTTTGGATCAAGGTGAAAACACATGGCATATCGAGCTGAAGTTGGATCATTGCAGAACATGTCACAATCTAGAACTAGGATGTATGGAGAGTTACTCATCACAGCAGATACGCGAAGCTGAAATATTATTGTATAAGATGTGGAAGCATTAAATTTGATGTGTTTGTAAAGCAAGGTATAAAAATAAGTCTTACGAGGACATTGAGAGCTCCAGCCTTGAAATGGTGGGGATTAGAAGGTTTTTTCTCTCGAGAAACATAGACTAGGAGAGGCATTTTGACATTATCCACATCATCATTTTCTTGCATCACCTGTAAAATTCAGATTAATTGTGTCCAATATAAAATACACATGAGTATATGCATTCACAGTCAGTGACTATACGATTGTCCGTCCGTGACTTGCATGGAACCCATATCTTGAGTATAGACTGGTTTATTTTGTCACATAATTGAAATTTGTTGAGAACACTAGAAACTCAAAGTAAATTAAAGTTATTTTTCTTCAAACTTGTTGGGGATGTGTGACGTGCGAGATATCAAGTCTCTCACAGTAGAGTTATGCAAAGAATATGGTTATCTGATTATGAGGCTCAAATTTAAATTTGGATCCAAATCCATTTTAAATATCCGATTAAAATAATATGATTATAATCCTTTATCTTCTTTTTTGTCCTGATTTGGTCATTTATTTTAATTTTAAGTGACAATTTGATATTTTATATTTTAAAATATCAACAATGTTATCCTTATTTTTTACAAAAATTCATAAAAAATTTCAAACAAACCCCATAAAATTAATTATCATCCTCAATATAATACAATTTCATCAAATTCATAACTTAAATCTTTAAATAAACTTATATTTTCATCTCTAACAACATCAAATAAATAATGACAAATATGAGTTTATTTGAATATTTGAGTTACGAATTTGATGAAATTTGTTTTATAATAAAGAATATAATTAATTTTATGGGTTTTGTTTAAAAATTTTGACGAAAATTTAAATTTTTATATAAAAAAAATGATAACATTGTTGACATTTTAAAATATAAAAGATTAAATTGTCACTTAAAATTAAAATAAATGACTAAATCGGAAAAAAAAAAAAAAGATAAAGGACTAAAACGTTAACTGAAATTAAGTTAAGGGACTATACGTGATATTTACCCTATTTTATATTTGAATTTAGTTTTTATCCGGATTTTATCTACTCAACTCCAAAAAACCCTAAATTTCCAAAACGATTATAATTTTGCCATCATTCCACCGCCGACTGCGTTTTCCGATAATTTATTACTAACTTCATTGATATATTACTAACTTTATTTAATCAATTGTTTATTACTAACCAACAATACCGTATGATAACTAATTAATAAATTAAGATATTTAATATTTATTAGGCTTAATTGTAGTTTTAGTCCTCATATTTTAGCTGAATCGCGAAAGTAGTCTCTCCATTTTGTTTCTCCCCAGTTTTGGTCCTCCATGCTGAATTTTAGTTCAAAATTTCATGAAATTTCATTTTTTTTGTATTTATTTAAGTCATATCATGTCTCAAGATCTCATCTGCAACAATTGTACCTGAAATATATGATCATAAGTGGTGTAGTATGGCTTTAAAAAATGAAATTTCCTCAAATTTTGGAGCAAAATTCTATTTGAGTGACCAAAATTGAAGAGAAACAAAAATGGGGGAGACTATTTTCGCAATTCAACTAAAATAAGGGGACCAAAACTGCAATTAAACCTATTTGTTAAAGAAGACTAAAATATGATAGATTAGTGTTTGTATTTTCTACAGTTTTATTATGATGAAATAATTGTTAAATTTGATCGAAGAAACTTTAAATATTTGTATTTTCTATAATTTTAGTAATAAGTAATTTATTAACTTAGTATGAGTGAGACCCGGTGGTGGCAATAAAGTTAATAATAAATCAATTTTACTTCACATTGCGAAAATATTAAATGAATCAAATTGATATATTGACAAGTGAAGTGCTATTATACCTCAATCACAGATGAGTGATCTCTAACATTGGTACTATCTCCGGAAAAAGCACTGGCTTTTCTGAATGTCTCAATCTCTTCTTTAAAAGCATCATACTTTCCCTGCAAATTGTTGATTTCCAATCATCATAAAATAATAATGCTTGTAAAACTTCTGCAACCTATATAAATTAAATGAAACCATCATAACATAACATACTCTACCTTAATCTTTTGCTTATCTGCCATGTAAACACTACTCTTTGCAAAATCACAATCATCATTCTCCAAACCAGAAAAATAGGCCTTGGGACACCTGTTCTTGAGTCTGTACCTTCTGCAGAAAGGAAGCCACCACTTTGCAAACTCAAAAGCTTTCCTCAAACCATACAGTGTCATAGGGGAACATCCATCATCTGAAAGATACACATGAAGCTTCTCTTGAGGATAATCAAGTGCCATGGATGATAAAACAGTATTCATCACCTCTAAAGTTGGTTCCTTAATTGGGTCTGCAGTGCATATAAAAACATCAACAGCAGGAAGCTTGTCATCCTCTGGCAGTCTTTCTGGGAATACAGACCGTGAAATAGGGCGCCATCGAAAAGCTTGTCCGACGAACCAAATGAAGGAGAGAATGATTTCTGAAGCAAAAACAAGTAGCCATGGTAATAAATGGCTTCCCCTGGTTACTGTGTCTTGGAAAAGAAAGCATACTCTGTAATAGAACAAGAAGCCTAATGCTGTGGAATGAAGAAACATGTGTAACCTATTGATGATAAGCAACATATTTTGTACATGGTAGATATTGAGAGGAAGGGGACTTTTACTTGCCTCCATTTTTTCCTTGATGATAAAAGCATACTCTGTAAGGTTCCTTATATATTGGACTCACCAAAATATTAGTCCATTTTGTACCAACAAAACTATATGTATGCTCACACACATAAAAACACATGGCATTTGATTATTTAAAAAATATTATCATTTTAATAGTTTTCTATTTATTTTATCGTCAGTTACATCAAATTGTCTTATTGTAGTGGAGCTAACTTTCATTGATGTAAATTAACTATAATATAATATTAAATAAACGGTTCGATTAAGTATTTAAATCTTTAAAACAAGAATAAGATAGATGTGCTACTTTCTAAAAATCAACAATCAACCAATGGAAAAGAACGTGCGATATAATCATTCTTGTTAAGGATGTGTACATGTTGTGGGATAAGCGGTGTTTGTTTAAAACAATTTTAAATATGTTAACGTTTATCATTTATTTTTATATTTTATTTTGTATTTTATTGTTTTAATTTTTTAATTTTCCCATGGGACACGCATCAGGTCTTTTATTATAAACGAAGAGACCACATAATTGTAATACTTTTGCTATTTTTGCTTTAAATAAAATATAATTTAGTTTTGTCTGAAAGTTTAAAAAAAATAAAGAATTATATTGAGAAAACATCAGTTTTTCTATTAACAATTATTTTGTTTTTCAAGATATTATATCCCTACATTTAAAAAGTGTTAGACTTAAAGAAAATGTTCTATATGTATATTTGATTGACAAAAAGATGTCTTTTATATTTGTTTTAAAAAATTTGTTAACAATTATACTTTATTTTCCGTAAAAAAAATTATAGTTTATTTTTGATAGTTTATTGAGCTTGAAATTGATTTTGTATTATTATGTTGTGATCAAACCAATGTCACTATTTGCTCGAATGTAAATGTTTGAGAATAGTAGTCTTTAAAATTACTAACACTTAGAGACAAATTCAAGAAGACTTTTTTATGAAATGTCTACACATGATGACGATTAAAACTAAAGCTTCTAAAATAACTTCTTATTGGCATACTTTGTTTGTCTATTGTGAATGAATGCAGTGTCACCACCTCTCATTTTTAAGTTTTGCAAAGAAAAATAGGTGGTGTTGACATATATCAGGATATTTATATTTGGAGATTTAGGGATTTGGTACATTCGGAAGATAAATAAGGAGGTATGAAATTATAGCCGTTCTATAAGAAATCGAGCAAAATGAGATCTCAATTTAAGACTTTTACTAATCAATTCAATGTCTTTATGTGACACGGTAGAACTAATATATCACTTAATTGTTAATAGAGGTCTAAAATGAGAGAATATTTTTCTATTCAACAAATTTGAGATTTAAATTTGCGTAACATTTAAAATTTCATCTCGCAATTTTTTATGATTTACTCAAAGTGATAAAGTGGTTTGACGGATAAGAAGAAAACATAAGTATTAGAGTGATAAAGATATCATATGTTCAACTCATTTGTCTAATAAACATTAACAATTAACAAAAAATTAAAATAAAATTGGTGGTTTACTCTAAATATTATTGGCCAATAACATGAATATCGATCAAATTTTCAAATCTAATATCTAATGAAAGATCCAAATCTATTTTATGGAGAATGTATGTCTGTCCAGATAAAAAAGAGAATAATCATTCTATTAATGAGGTAGGAGACTATATGAATTCTAGGAATTTAAGTTACCCAAAGTACATCATTGGTTATGCACAATTATTGTTTTCATTTATTAGGAGGATATTATTTTCTATGAAACTCTGATCTGGTTTATTCATTTTCACAAAATTTTCCCCCCTTACATACATCAATAAATCTCTATTTTATCTGTCACATCACTATTTAATGGATTCCTATTTTCCGTAAGTTTATCAAGACTGTAGCGAATACTTATTAACAAATGTGAGGAATGAAGAATCTTTTATTCTAGGAGGACGAGGATGTCTTTATCGCATAATTTGTTCTTTTTCACTTGTATTGAAGAATCAAATCTTGTACAACCAAAAAAGAAAAACGTAAGTAATGATGTTATATTTCACTTACAATCTTAATAACATTATTACTCCCACAGGTGCTCAAACGTAAGTACCTCAACTTTAAAAGCCTAGAATCTATTACAGATTAACTAATTTTTTTACCCAGAACTTCTTAATTAAGATTGAATATCTCAGCAAGTCACAGTTTCAACCAATCAAGTTGAAATGGAAAAATAGATAAGCAAAACTTTTCCTTTCTCAATATAACCTTCCTCCTTTCATCCTACTATGATTCCCCACACGCACACATTTTTCATACTGCAAAATGACAGAATCTTGCACAACTGGTATGCAGGTTATTATGACTCGAGAAACAGCTTGTGCTAAAAAGAAAGTGAGAGATGAAAACTCCTCTCCCACAGGTCACAACCCAGATCAAACACGCAAGGCAAGATAAATAATTTGAGATATTATACAGACCTCACACATCTAAAAGATGATAATATGCAATATCAAATGTTAGGCTGGCTGTATAAAGATAGATAAAATCATATTAAAGAAATTTTTATTCTAAAGCCATGCGCAATAGAGCAAACCTTACATCTCAGTTTAATTGCACTGTTGATAGTTATATCTGAAATAAAAAAAGATCAGAAACCTCCAGCAGAACTCCTTCTTCACCCCTTCTGGTTTCCCTCATCTCTCCCACACAAACTTCCTCTCAGTCTTGTATTTTTCTGC
Organism: Cicer bijugum; assembly: GCA_037974875.1. Lineage (NCBI taxonomy): Eukaryota > Viridiplantae > Streptophyta > Magnoliopsida > Fabales > Fabaceae > Cicer > Cicer bijugum. The sequence goes on along the minus strand of JBBPBT010000938.1, from coordinate 1,213,787 downwards.
TGGAGAGGAAGCAGAGAATCCTCTCTCACATACTTAAGCACATCTATTAAAGTGCTTACATTTAAATGCAATTTGCAGACAACTTAATAGTATAGATAACTACTGAATACATAATGAATATTGGGATCTCAATCCTACCTAGAACTGACATTTCAACTTTACACTTTCTTTGAAAATAAGGCATGACTTAAAAGCTACTTTCTAAAAAACTAAATAATGAATACCTTCAGTTCAATGCAGATTAGGCAGTAGCAGTGACTCAAGTTTTCTCAAACTTCATTTAATAATAGAAAAAATCATTAACCAACTTACAAAATAGGTGATTTGATACCAGCATATTGCAGACAATACAGCAGTCACAATAGGAGTTATTATCAAAACCATGCTTTATGTTAGTAAATACTAATAACAAACTAAAAGGGAAAGGAACTTGTAAAACTGATACGTATAGCAAAAATTGTTGTTGAAAAGGAGAAACAACATTTGCATAATACAAGGGAGAAAATAATAGTTACCGCAAATTTGAGTTACTTCACTAAAAGCAATAATAGAGAGGTACAATTTATATTTATAAGTGATCATAGGATATTCTGGAGAGTGCTAACTAACAAATAATTCAGTCAACAAAATCTAACTACCAAACAATTGTACTAATCCTTCACATAACAATCAGTAAAACTAAATATATTAGGATTCTAGAGAACTACTACAGTGACATTGTTCTGAACATGGCACATGAGTATTCGGCATCTATTATGCGGGCGCTTCAGCTTCAAGCTTTTGATTTTGATGCATTGTAACATAATCGCGGAGTCTCTCAGCTTTTTGTCTCATGGAAGCAAACATCTCTTCGGTTTCATCAATAATCTGTTTAGGCAAATAAACTTCCAAGAAATCAAACCACTCACGTAGAGTCATCTTCTCCAAATCAGGCCAATTTTCATTCTCATTCTCATTCTCATTCCCATCCACATTCAAATTCAAATTCTCCTTTTCTTTTCCATCATCACAACTCTCTTTATGACCAGCATCTCCATCACCAACACACTCTTCCTGTACCTTCTTCCTTCCTTTGGCACCACCCCTCGTTTTCTTTTTCTCAACATTCTGCACCCCATCAACCAAAACTGAATTTTCCCCAATTATTACTTTCCCTTTCTTCCTCGCATTTCGAGTAACCCGTGTATTCACCGGTTCTTCAACCTTCTCTTTCAAACCATCCAAATCCCTAATACTTGATTCAGAAATCTCAACCAAATTCTTCTGTTCTTCCACTTTCTCTTTCAAACCATCCAAATCCCGAAAACACGATTCAGAAATCTGAACCACATTGTTATTATTCTTGGGTTCTTCCACCTTCTCTTTCAAATCATCCAAATTCCCAATACTTGATTCAGAAACCTGAACCACTTTCTGCTTATTCTTCAAATTCCGCTTCAAATTACCAACAATCGAATCAGAAACCTTGACCCCACTCCGCGTATTCCTCGAATTTCGGGTAACCCTAACAGATTCGGGTGGATCCACATAAGTGGATAAATCGCCAGCATTAAAAGTAGAATTTTCGTCAATACTGTGAATAGGAACCCTAGCTTTGAAACCCTTAGTATTATTAATAGGTCTTCTACCCCTTACTTGTTTATCTTCAACAACAGCACATGTAGAGTTATTTAGGGGATGGAGGAAGTTGACAAGGAAGGAGGTGGTTTCACCGATCTTAATAGTGGCACCATCGCGGAGGTAGAAAGGGGTATCTGGAGCTATTTGCGTGTCGTCTAAAACGGTGCCGTTTGAGGATTGTAGATCGCGGAGTGTCCATTTGTTAGATTCGATAGAAATAGAGAGGTGTTTAGTGGAGATGCCGGGATCTTTGATGGGAAGAGTGTTGCCGCGGATGACACGTCCGATTTTGATAGAGGATCCGGGTGGGAATTGTAGGGTTTCATCTTTGAGAGGTCCTTTAAGGAATAGTAGTTTGAGAGTGGGAGGTTGTTGTTGTTGTCGTTCTACCATTTTTAGTGAGAGTGGGAGGAAGATGGCTATTTGGTGCTTAATAGTTACTGTTGTTTCTGCTTTCAATTTCTTTTCATTTTACCCCTTTTCCCGCCCAATTGCTATCTACACCGTCCACACACTATACCTTTTCTATTGTTGTAAACACCATTTTTATTTTTTGTGGCACCTGTTTTGAGTTTATTACAAGTAGAATAGTTCTTACTAGTATATGTCTACAAATTTAAATAAGCAAATGGGTGACTACTGACTAGTCATAGTAAGTCATTGATTATTTATTGTCCACGACAACAACAATTTTATTTTATATTTTCATATGTGCGTCACTTGATATATAAATATGATTTTATATATTTCAATCACTTTGCTTAATATCGACCAAAATGTAACAATTTTTGCCTCATAGTTCACGTCTTGATTCTCTAACTATGTTTATAATGTAAAAAAAAATTAATAGATCAATCCGTCAACTCCTTCAAAGGGTAGGTTGATTCGCTTTACCACTATTAATTAAAAGTTTATTAAATTCACAACAAGAGAATTCTTAAGAGTCTCATGTGGCAATTTTAATATGTTTTTTAATGAAATAATTAAATTATTTTTTTCTATTAAAATATTAATAGATAATTTTTAATACTAAGTTGGTTATCTGTAATCAAATTAATAAATTAGACAGAGAAATCTTAAATATTATTATAAATACCTTTAAATCAGTTTTTTAATAAACGATTAAAAAAATAAGACGATGACAGTAAACATGTGAAATTTGTTTAACATAGTTATAATATTAAATAAAAAATATTGTTTCATCGACTTTTTTATTTTTAAGTTTTAGATTTATTTTATAATTATATCATTCTACTTATTATAATGTTTTATAATATTGTTGGGAAGGAAATTTATGCTAGAATGTTTCATAATGTTAATGGAGTTGATACGATTTTATTGTACCAAGATTACAATCCATTTATTATGCTAGTACTCTATCAATGTTGAAGTAGAAAGATATATAATCCAGTCAATTTTATATTGACAAAGTTATTTATTTGTGAACTTTTTTTTTATAAATATGATGACGAAGAATAT
>JBBPBT010000938.1:1186802-1197041 GCA_037974875.1 Cicer bijugum | reverse complement strand
TTTTTTCAAATATGAAATAAATAAATAATTGATTTTTTTTCAAAAATTTAAAGTCAAAAAAGTTAAATTTTATATTTTAAATTATTGTTGTGGTATTATTCAATTTAAAATTAAATTTAAATTTCACATTTTTATATACACATCACTAAAATAAATGTCACATCATCAAATTAAAATTCAAATTGAGAACTGGGATTAAACATCAATAATTTTGAAAATAAGATGATCAAAATTATGTAAAATAAAATAAATAAATTGAAATTACATATTTGATCAAATAGATAGCTAAAACTGCATTTTAGCCAAATTATTATATGAGTATGTTGTTTATACACCATTCTTTTTGTTTAGAGATAAAACAATCTGAGTATTGTGTTAGTTCAGCAATATATGATTATGATAAGAAATGCTTGTGCGAAAAAAAAAAAGAAGTGGTTAGAAATGTTGGGCAAGGATGGGTTAGAAAGGCTATTGTGGATTTTTTGATGTTGAATCCTCATCTGTCTTTTTTATTTTGGCTCCCCATCACTGAATATACTTTCGAAAGTTTATATTTTATAGTGTATTTTATATTTACTAAAAATTAAAATTTCGATAAAATAAAAATAAAGAAATAGATGGTTGGATTAACATTCACTTTCGTCTTTTTCCACTCTAGATATGTTTTTGCAGATACTAACAAGTCCAATGACCTGTGACATTCCTACTTTGATTTATTTGCACCTGTGAGCTTTTATGAATTTAGGTTTCCCTATTTTTGGGCTTTTGATTTGCCTGTCATATGAGGTTTTTTTGGGCCTATATACTCTTGCTTAGATGATAAATAGATTAAGATGCTTATCATACTTTTTATTTTTATTTTTAAGAAAACATAACTTTTCGGTTTTTTCATTTTTGTTCAATAGGATCAAGTGAAGATTATAATTAGTTGATAAAAATAAAAAGTTCATGGAAAATAGAGTAATGGAATAAGAATACTAAAAATGAATGTATTTTCTTTATATTTTAAAATAATAAATAAATTATAAGAGAGACGATAATTTATTTTTGAGTTATAAAAATATATTCATATGAGTAACTACAATTATAATGATAAAAAGGTATGTGAAAAACGCTTTCAAGATTTATGTGAAACATTTAGAAAAGTGGTGCGGTATAGTTTGTTCAAAAATCCTAAAAGAAAATGTAACTTCAAAGTAGACATGATAATGGTTCGTGTCGGGATTGCCTCACACACTCTCGCACTCAATTAGTTGAGAAAAATTTACACTTACTTTTATTTTTTATGGGGTGTAAAATTTAGATTGTCATTTCTCCGTATACGATGAAGAATAGATTTTTTCGCTCGCAACTGTACTCATTAATATATATAAAATAATAAATTTAAAATTTATATTAATTATAATTAAGATAATAAAATAATATTTATTATACAATAATAAAATAAAAAATATCAAAATCATATTTCTTGTAGAGAGAAAATTATAATTGTTAATATTTAAAAATATTATACGTGTACATCTATATAAAATTTAAAAATAACAATAATATTACCAACGGTTCGGGTGTGGAGTGAATATCAACTCCTTTAAATCCATTTCTGCCCTGAGTTCTAATTTCAGGGAAAATCTGTATCCACAACCAATTAAACCAAATTTTTCCCACTCAAATTAGGATGAGTTTGGATGGATATCCGAATGCAGATTTGTTGTCATCCCTACTTCAAATGTGGAGGCTCATAAATTGGTGGAAACCACCTCCCGGTGAGAGGGTCTCGCTTAAGATTGACATGTGAATAGGGGTGAGGAGTGGGTTTCGCTTAAGATTGACATGTGAATAGGGGTGTTCATGAGTATGAGTAAACTCGTGAACTCGAATCTAACCTAGATCAATCTAACTTGCATTTTGATCAAACTTATTCAAGCTCGGATCTAATTGAATAAATTTATTAAAATCCAATTATGTTCGATTCGAGTAGCGAATTTAATATTTTGATCCTACTAACCCGCAAATTCAATCCATTGACGTGACATATAAATTTTTGTATAATATTTTATTATTGATGTATAGTTAAAATTTAATTGTTAAACTATGTTTGAAAATTTATTGTTAATTTAATTAATTTAAGTATTTTATTGTGTTTGTGAATGTATTTTTAAATATTGAATAATATGTTGTGATATAGTTTTATTATTTTTTAAATGTTCAAATATTTAAATTAAATTATATTTTTAAAATAATTTTTTTATTATCCACTCATAACAGAGTTAATTTGATGAAAAAATCATAGATCGAGAGATCAATTTAAATAATTCAAATAACTCAAATTCAATTCAAATTTGAAAGAAAAAAAAAACGACTTGAGACAATTAGTGTACAGCTACATGTGAAGGGAAGGGAGGCAAACTGATTGTGGTGACCTCATTCCAGGGATTAGTGGTAAGTGACTGGCAAGATTTTTTAAATACTTGGGAGTTGTAGTGCGTTTGTTGTTGGGCTTTGGAATGTGTTTGAATGTTTACATTATGCTTGAAAACTTGGTTTTTGAAAAGTGGAACATGTTATCTTGGGTTAGCTAGCTCCTCAAGTGAAAATTTTAATTTATTAAAATAAAAGGAAGAAAGAAAAATAGTTTTGAGTTAGACTTACGTGAAGAAAAATAAAAGGAATTTATAAATCTCTAAAAAAGAAACACCAACAATGACGTAAGGAAAAGAAGGCAGCTGCATAGTTACAAAACAGGAATAGGAGAAGTAAATAACTTTTTCAATGATAACATGTGTGTAATAAATTTGTTTTATTTGATATGCAATTTTAGTATCTTATTACTATCACTGAGTTTGTTATTTTAGTATACAGTCTTATTATTTTTATTTTTTTTAAGAGTTATTTTGAAATATCCACATTAATGGAATGTTGTTATTGTTGAGTAATGTTTCCTAGTGTTATTAGGTACATTCTCGCATACTCGTTTATTATTATAGTGAAAATTTTTACTGGACTAATTCATGTGTTTTTTATTCTTTTAATTTGAGGAAAGTTTTTCACAATAAAAATTGTTTCATATTTAAAAATTGTATTTTTTATTTGACCATTTATCTGCCTAGGTGGAAGAAAAATATTATATATTATTGAGATAGTTATCTCTAATTATCTATAATTTTTTTTCAACACTTTATGTTAAGGTAGTAGTTAGGTTGCTTATGGGAGAGGAAATAATTGGCTCCTCAAGTTAGAGCTTGTACAAAGGATATCGAGATTGCTTCTATTGGATTGAGAAGTTAAAAGTCCATCACACTTACTGTGTCGTAATTTGGGTTCTACTTTGATCCCTGATTTGATTTTGATGTAGTTGTTTTTCTAGAACTTGATCCTCTATTTTATCAACAAAAGATAGCAGTGTATAAAAGACAGATTATGTCGGATTTAACGTGTCCCATATCCGATCTTAATATTTGATTGAATCAAATTTTAGACCTTAACTTGTCCCTTAACTCGATAAAATTGGATGAGATGCGGACTCCTTAAGGACATGACATGATAGATACAAAATTGTGTTGTTCTTAATTAATTTAAGATTAGTAATTTATAATATTGTTTTAGAAACTATAAATTATTAAGTCAGTGATTCGAATAGTAATTTTTTTAAACAGAGTAAATCAATATTAACAAAAAAATATTTGATCTTTAAGTGATTTGAGACAAGATTGATAATGTGAAACAAATTATTTTTCTATCATGTCTTTGTCTTGTCTTTATTATTTTGGAATCGAGTCAAGCCAATCTCATTGTTTATAAATTAAAACTAGTTCGAAGGACACATCAAATATTTGCATGTGAATATTGCATTTTCATGATGATTTTTATTTTAGAAAATGATGATTTCTATTTTAAAAGATTGTGTTTGCATAAGAATACCTTGAAGCATTTTAAAAAAAAAAAACATAAATACCCACAAAAGTAAATTTTATTTCTTAAAAACTATTTTTCTTGAAATAACAAAATTTTATGACGTTATAACCAAACATGGAAATACTCAACCTCTATTCATTTCCTTTTGTGGATGTGATGCTATGAGTATGACTTGATAAATAAACCCTTCCAATCACAGAAGTGATAGATTTGATTATATATCAAATGCGGATAACAAAGAAATATGCTTTTTTTATATATAAAGAGTGTGTTTAAATTTTTGTGGTTACACATGAATTATTCTAACAAAGTACGGTAGCTATTGCAAAGCATGTTTATTTCTTAGCATAAAAATAATATTTTTCTATTACAACTATAACTAGAGCTGGAATAGAAAATATGGAGGACTCAATAAGAATTTGGAAAAAATAATAATGGCAATTAAACTAAGACAACTTCTATGTTACCATAAAAAAAAGTGTATTAGTTATTATTAAGTTAATTTATCAATTATCATTAATGCATCTATATATATATACTTTTGTAGAAGTCCCCTTAAACTAAATAGTTCAAACCACAATAATAATAATTAAAGATCAAGATTGTATATTCAATTAGGTTCAAATTGATCATGGTGAGGGAGAGAGAGCCATCAAATCTATTATCAAAGAAATGAAAAAAAAAAAAGTTATAAAAAATTAACTTTCAATGAACAAATCCTAATTTCTATTCAACTCTGGGTAATTTGAATTACTCAATTGTGATGAGTTATTTTTTTTGGTCAACACATTGTGATGAGTCAAGGGAACAAAGTTGCGGTAGTAACTAGAGTACTAGTACATACAACCTAAACAATTATGACCCGTATGTGTGTGCATTTGGTACTGACTCACTGCATCCGCTGTTTTCCAAAGCCACATGCATCTGCTGCACCCTTCGTATGAATTGTGATGTGATAACATTTGACAGTAACCACACAGCATTAAGCAATAAGCCACAGGACAATAACATAAACTGTATTGTATTAGCAAATCAGTAATAACAGTGTACCATTCAATTGAGTGGTTAAAAGACTTAATCTTACGTCAATTTCACAATAATTTCTTTTATATTTCTTCAGACAATAGAGTAGTTGACAATTTGACATGTAAATAACCACTGGATTAAATAAGAACTGTCAAAATTCCACTGCTATGCTGCGGAAAGATCAATCAAATTCCAAAAAAGATGTATATAATATCCCATCACAATTAATCACAAACAAAAGTAGAAGGCTGTCCTAATGAACGGACAGAACCCGCAGTTTAAAGATATAGGGCCCAGGGAGGACAAGGCCTGCTTAACAACCTCATTTACTATGTTTTCAATTTTTAATAATAGCTGTCCCTAGCACACATATCTTTGAGCACTGTGACTGTGAGATGAGAGTTTTCAAAGTTAACATTCAAACGCATTTAAATTGGAGAGTGTAGAATATTCTAAGCATTTTGAGTATAACACCATACTTCATGATCCAGTGAAAGAAAAGTAATAGTATGTTTGCTTATAAATTACTAGTTTCTTATGCTCAAAATATGATTAGGGTGTATCTCATTTAAACTTTATAAGCTTTATTTGGAAAAATTTTCCAATATATCAGTTGACATTTATTAAAGGGCAGAGTTAATAGTTATGTAGTATTAAGGATGGGATTCCACTTCAAGATTCCCTTTTGGTCCAATAATAGAACCCTCCCAGAACCCAAAGGAAAAACAGAAGCAAAGATCACAATTTTGAAGCTACCTACCTAACCCAAGAGGCAGGTAAAAATCTTTTAACCGATGTACCTAACAGAAATTGACAGAATTTGTTTTTAGTATTGGAAATATATTTCACGGGTACAAAAGTAAGTAATATACTAGCTAACACCAACTTCAATTTTGGCAGAGATGCACCTTGATTCGGACCTACTTTAGAGGGTAAAACATATAACTCCTCATGCCTCTAATTTCCCCCCAAATTAAAAAACAAAAACAAAATCATCTCTTTTTTTTTTAGTCGACTTTGTAAAGCAAAGATAATGCTTGGAAAACATAGAGGGAAGTTGGAACTTATAGTAAAATAAAAAGCTTAAACTCCCCATTTAGAATCAAATAATATCCAACCCTTGCAATGACTTGATTCATTCATACAACACTTCCATGATCTGAGGCATCATCATAGTAATAAGGGGACAGTTTTCCATCTTTCTTGGCAGGTTTCGTTTGTTTCTCTGTTCCTACCTCTTGCAACATTTTCACCACTCTTCTCATTGAAGGCCGGTTGATTGGAAGAGGACTAGTGCACATGAGACCAATGTTGAACACCTTGCAAATTTCTTCTTTGAAGCATGAATCAAGCCTTGAGTCAAGTACATGGTCCACACCCTTTTGATCTAAGGTAGTGCAAACCCATTTAACCAAATCTTTCTCTCCAAATTCGGGATCCACGGGACGTCTTCCAGTAACTAGTTCAAGTATGACAACACCAAAACTATAGATATCGCTCTTCTCATTCACTCTAAGCGTGTATGCATATTCTGCAGTAGAAACGAAACATGTCAGCTTGTTTTCCAAAGATATAAGAATATAAGAATACTAAACATTATGAAACTTCTAATAAGAATCATATAAAAGATGCTATATAAAAATACTTTAGATCATGTAATATCCATACTATAATAATACTAGTAAGATAAAGAACTAGAATTCCATCAGAAACCGACCATTTTTCACTAAGCAACAAAAATAATGAAAGTATTGCCCATGCATGACACTATCATTGTAATTTGTAGTATCTGCAGAGGAATGCATATACATACATCACTAAAGTAGCAGATCAATAATTGAATTGCTCTAAATAACCCACAAATAAATCGATATACTATGAGTTAAACACAACCGCACAAGTATTTACAAGTAAATGTATCGTAGGTTCATAAAAATTAAATTAGAATGAACATAAGGGGAATAAAATGAAAGAAATAAATTTTAACAAGAAATTTCTGCTAACCTGGTGCAATATACCCACAAGACCCAGCTATGATGGACATGGATTTAATTCCTTTCCCGGTGGTTTCAACAACCTTAGCTAGTCCAAAATCTGCAACCCTTGCACCGAAGTCTCCATCCAACAAGATATTGTTAGATTTAACATCTCTATGAACAATTGGTGGAACACAATCGTGATGAAGATAAGATAGTCCATCAGCAGCATCAACAGCTATCTTGTATCTTGTTGGCCAATCCAACAACAACCCTCCTTTAGTACTATGAAGCAAATCACCAAGACTACCATTTGGCATATACTCATAAACCAAAAGCTGACAATCCCTAGTGGTGCAGCAACACCATAGCTTCACAATGTTCTTGTGTCTAATTTTTCCAAGAGTTTCAACCTCTGCATCAAAAGCATTGTCTTGAACCCTACCCTTTTCAACATCTCCACTCTCCACATCCTTTTTAACCCCTCCCCATATCTTCTTCACAGCAACAGCTTCTCCACTGCCAAGTACAACCTTGTAAACCTTCCCAGAAGAACCACTTCCGATGACATTATCTTCATCAAGACAATTCAAAATCTCATCTTCGCCAAAACCTAGTTTATGAAACGACATCAAAGTCCATTTTGATTTATCAAAAGCTTTTTTCGCTTCCTTAAAATTTTTGTACCTAAAGTAAAACCAGACAACACCAACTAGGAACACGAAAATGGTAACAACGAAAATTGTTCTAAGCAACCAAACATAACCCAAGTTCTTCACTTCATTCCTACTATCACACAAACCTTTCAAATCACCACACAAACCAGGATTGCCAACAAAACTAGACCTGTACATTTCCTTAGCCAATTGAGGAGGAAGTTCACCGGAAAGACGATTATATGACAAATTGAGTTGATTCAGCTTTAGATTCTGCAATCCTTGAGGGATTTTCCCAGAAAACTGATTCTTAGAAAGATCAAGAAAATTAAGTACAGATAAACTCCCAATCTCATCAGGAATTTTTCCACCAATTTCATTGTTGGCCAAATTCAAATCATTGAGCTTCTTCCAAGAACCAATCCCCTTTGGCATCTCACCAGAGAGTTTATTGTTATGAAAATCAAGAATCCCAAGCTGCCCAAGATTCACTATACTATCGGGAAGAGAGCCGGTGAACATGTTATCACCGGCCGAAAACTCGACGAGATTTTCCACCCACCCAATCTCATCAGGAACCGTTCCGGAAAAGTTGTTCTCCGACAAAATCAGCAACGAAAGGTTTGCCGCACCGGCAATGGTCTTAGAAATAGAACCGGTAAACGAGTTATGAGCAAGTTCTAACAGGTTCACATGGGGAAGACCCCAGATCCCCGCCGGAACCTCACCGGAAAATCGATTATAACCGAGACGTACACGCGTCAAGCTCTGACACGTTCCCAGACTCGCTGGAATCTCACCGGTGAACAAATTATAAATCATAAGAAGCTCCTCCAACTCACCAAGATCACACAAACTCGCCGGAATGCTCCCCCAAAACTGGTTACTCGAAACATCAAACCACCTTAGAGGAGAACGTTTCCCGAGATTTTCCGGTAACTTTCCGGTAAGTCGGTTTCCAAACAACCTCAACTCGTAAAGATTTGGCGAGTCAGCAATACTCGCCGGCAACTCACCCTCAAAACGATTCTCATAGAGATTGAGACTCTCAAGCGGCAACGAACAAAGCTCCACCGGAATACTCCCCGTCAAATGATTCATTGACGCGTCAAGAAGCCTCAACGAAGTAAGGTTCCCCATTCCCCGAGGCAACTCACCGGATAACGAGTTATTATACAACTCAATCTGTCTCAAACTAGTTAACTCGGTGAGCGAACTCGGTATAGAACCGTATAAATCGTTTAATGCAAGGTCCAAATCCTTAAGCTTCTTAAGTTTCCCAAGTGAGTCAGGAATCAAACCAACGAGGTTACATTGTGTTAACCATAGAACCTCAAGGTTAGTTAAATTCCCAAGTTCCGAAGGGACCCGACCCGGGAAGAACGGGTTGTAAGAGAGGTTAAGCATTTTCAAAGTAGTGAGGTTACCGAGAGAAGGAGGTATAGTACCTTCTAGAAGATTCGAAACGAGTGAGAGAACTTCGAGTTTCTGGAATGTTCCGAAGGAGAAAGGAATTGGACCGGAGAAGTTGTTACCGGTGAGGTCGAGGTAACGGAGGTTAGGGAGAAGCGAGAGAGTTTCAGGGAGTGGACCAGTGAGGAGATTCTGGGAGAGGTCGAGGTGAACGAGGTTGTTACAGAGGTTGATTTTGAGAGGGAAGGTTTGGTTAATGGAGTTATTGAAGAAGTTGATGGAGGAGAGGTTAGGGAGACGGCAGAGTATTGACGCCGTGAATGGACCTTGAATGTTAGTGTCGGAAAGGTCGAGTTCCGTTACGGAGGCGTTAGTGGAGTCGCAACGTACACCATACCAGTTGCAAGGTGTGGTGTCTGTTGGGTTCCATGAGGATAAACGTGAGTCTGGATCTTCTAAGGTGAGTTTGAATTGGTACAGGTACAACCCTTCTTGGTTTAGAGATGCTACGGTTGTTGCAAGTGCAAAGAGTGATAGAACAATGCAAATTAATGGGACTTGTTTCAGCATTGTGAATTGTGAATTACTCTGTCTCTGTCCAGTGAATTAAACTTTCAGTGTCTCACTTTATTTATCTCAATGGGAATTGAACGACACAGAAAGAGAGCGAGAGTATTTGAGTGTAGTGTGCCACGCATGCTACTAGTATATTGAGTACTGTGTTGGTTTTTTTAGGAACAAATATAACACAAGTAGTGCTGAGTTGGCACCGCTGGAAACTTGGCTTCGAATGTCTTTCCACTATCACTGCTAATCTGTGAAACAAAACATTACTAATTTAGTAGGGGAATTTAAATTTCATGCTTCACTCTATGACTCAAATATTCGTTTCCTTCATCTGTATCTCTAGACACTTTTTAGTCTTAAAACATATATTAAAAATAATTCATCTCAATTATTATAATCTTTTCATTTTTTATTTATTAAATAAAAAAAATTATTTAATGTATATTTTTTAATTTTTATAAATATAAAAAATATCATTAATTATATTATATTTTCTTAAAGATTCAAAAATTTAAAACAAAAATAAAATATTTAAAGAAATAAAAATAATTCTAATAAAACTGGTTTATAAATTGAGAGGTGTTATATTTTATATATTCTTATAAAATTCTATCTATCATCAATATAGAATTTAAATTTTTTCTAATAACTTGAAATAATTTTTATTCGATTTTATTTTCTTTATGATC
>JBBPBT010000938.1:1151343-1177749 GCA_037974875.1 Cicer bijugum | reverse complement strand
TTAATTTTATTTTTTTGAATATTATTTTTGAAAATTTAAACATTCAACTTTTTTTAAAAAAATAATTCCAAAAAAGGGGTTTTAATTTTTTATAAACTTTTTTGAGAAAAATTGATTTAAACTATTTTTTTGAAAAAATAAATCAATATAATTTTCTGAGAAAAAAGTTTGTATTTATTTGAAAAAAAAATTTCAAATTTCATTTTAAAAAAATCTCAAATGGATAAATTATTAAACTCGTGAGTTCCCTCAATTAGACTAAAAATAAATAAAATGATAGATTAAAACCTTACAAAATTGTCTCGATACATGGCCGAATATTAAAGGATTTAGTTAAGAAATTTTAGACTTTATAACTTAATTGACCACCCTAATAGTGACCAGTGAATTAGGCATGCCCATGTTAGTCGTTGACGTTTGAATTTTGATGATAAAATGAAAAGGTAGATAGTGGATATGTGAGATTTCCAATTGATACATATAACTAGCAAGTCACTTTCACAAATCTATACATATGCGTATAATTGGCAAAAGATAAATAGTTGAAGGAAGTAGAAAGAGATTAATTCATGCTACAAAAAGTTCACCATCCCAAAACAAAAAATAAGCAAAGAAAAGGTCACATTTTGTGTTTGTCATGCTCATTCATGATGTAAGATTGCACCACACAACATTAAAAAAATGTTTAGAAGCTGTATTCATTTGCTAAAAGGTTGCATTGCGGGGCCTATCACAAATCCCAATTTCATTTCTTTTCCGAACATACAGATTTTTGGGAATAAGAGATATAAACAAAAGATACGGAAACACTATCTTGCTCTATCTTTTATTTTAAATATTTTATTTGAATTGTATATAATTTATAACAACTTAATTAATTGTATTGATTTTAATAGTAAAATGAATTTTATTTATTTAAATATTTTTACAAATTATGGTTAGTAGAGAAATTTGATAAATCAAAATACAATAAATACAAATATATTAATAAAAAAAATAATTAATATTATATTATAAAATAATAAATAATTTAAGACAAATAACAATGACAAATAAAACACTTTATTATAAGTCTTGTATAGTATAAATGATGCATCATACAAGAGTCATAAATGATCTAAATACATAATGTACAAAGAGTTACCGGTCTATGTAGTTGTAACTTGTGGTCCAAACTAAACAAAAAATCTAAAACACCTTCTAAAATGATGAAATAAAATCTGCTTCAAATTCAAGTTAAGATTTGAAAAAATAGACATTGTAGTATGTTTTTAATTTATGTTGGCTTGATTACGGTTTTAGTTCTTCCATTTTATTTATTTTTTATTATTGGTTCCTCACTTAAAATCTTAATCTAAAACTCGATGAAATGTCATTTTTTTCGCTTATTTAAGTCACATTATACCTCACGATCTTGTGACGTAACAATTGTATCTGAGATCTATAATTATAAATGGTATAGTATGACTTAAAAAAAATATGTTTTATCAAATTTTAGACCAAAATTCTGTTTGAAAATTAAAATTAAAAAAAATAAAATGAAAGGATTATTTTTGTTATTTAATTTAAACATTACAATTAATCCTTTTGTTTTTCTTTATGTGATGAAAAATATTTAGTGGTAAAAAAGAATTATGGGAAATTTAGTACAATTCATTTTCACAAAGTACATAGTAGCCAGCTTTACTGAAATTATACATATGGTTTAGGGTGTGAGTGTGTGACCATGGTTCATTATATTAAGCTATAAGGATTGAGGATTCACCAAAAAATAAAAAGAGAGAGTAAAGGCAAATGTGGATCCAACCAATTTGAGTCCGTTCATTATTGTCGTCTTACACTTCCAAGTCTACCTAGTTTTCCTCATGCTACCATCTCTCACTTTTTCATAGTGGCACAGAACTTTGCAGCCACTTTGGGGAATTTTTTTCAAATTTTTTTGTGTGGCTTACTGAACTTTTAGTACAAAGTTACAAACCCTCTAGTTTCCTACTGTTGTGAATGATTAGTGGAAAGAGATTTGGGGAAGATCCTTTATTCCCTTTAATCTCATTAGTTTAATTAAACACAACAAAGTCTTTATAGTACATTCTTTTTTGACAAAAGGCCATTTATCAATTAAATAGGATAGAGTTAGCTGTATATATTTTAATTTTCAAGCATGACCTTTCATCAAATTAATTAGAAGACAAATAATCATGATTCATGTGGGAACACATGCATATTCTACAAACTACTGCTTCTCCTCTTCTGGGGCCTAAAGAGAAAGGCTAGGCCCAACTTATTAAATTCACACCAACTCTTAATAACTTTAGTTTCCCTTTCTTATTTCATGATTCTTTCACACAACCACCAACCTATTAGGATTCTTTTCAAACAAGTGTCAAAATAAGAGTTAAGCAAGGATTTCAATCGTTCAATGTCATATATATATAATTATTTTGAATTAAATTAAAATTTTGAATTGATCTTATTTTTGATATGGATATTCAACAAAACTCTAAGATAATTTTATCATTTTTCAATTAATCACATATGCAATACAATTTCGTACGCGTTTAAGGCTTGTAAAGTCTTCGGAATTTGGAGGGATATATAATTAGTGGCTCAGTTGGCCAGCTAATTTTGTGCATAAATTATCATCTTTGTTTCTCATCCATGAGAAACCAAATATTAATTTCATTTTTAACAATGATTGTGAAATCAAGTCTGGCCTAGATGGCGATGACGTTGATGCTATTTTGATATATAGTCTTCAAGCAAGAGATGGGTCAGGGCCATGAATTGTTTCATCATTGAAAGTGCCTAACTGGTGTCGAATTATATGGTCAAGAAAACGATTGGATTTTTGCATTATAGTGTATCTAATTCATTATCACCATCACAAGGATCACAATGACAAATTGATAGTGGAAGTAAAATCTTCCTCATTGCCTCGTAGGAGCAATAATTAATTGCGTTACTTTTCTATTTTCTAAGAAAAATGTATGAATAAAAGAAAAAAAAATATTTTTTTATTAAATTATATTTGTTAAATATTAATGCATGATCAATGTCATGAATAAATTATAGGATACAGTTGAATAAATTATAGTGAAAATTAATTATTTTAGGACAAATCATTTATACAAATAAGTTTATTATTTTGGGTCGTATTAAATAAAATTTAGTTACAAGAATGAAGAACGAGATTTGGGCGCGTGAGATACTGCTCATTTTCTTTATTTTATTTTGTTGAGGCCGTAATAAAATGTGTGTGTATTGAACTTTGATTTAATTATTTTTCAATACTTAAAGTTTATTTTATTTTATGAGCATTTATTTAAAATGGAGTATGGGATGTATGCGCCGCCAAGCTCCTAAGTCATGCGTTTGTTGTGTTGTTTTGTCTGAATTAAAGTGGGTTGATGCATGGAGCAAATAAGGTGTCCAATAGAGCTAAAAAAGGGTTGCAATGACATGTTTGATGTAGAAGCAATCAACATTGGAAACCTTTTGAGATGTTGTGATTTTTTAAGATTAAGAAGAGACAAGAACAAATACATTGAAAATGGAGTTACACTTTGCTATAGTAGTAATGCTAATTAACTGTAATTATCTCTTCTTGTAAACAATCATCAAGCTGATTCCATCACCCTTTATATGTATATATCACGTCTCATGAATAATATTGGCTAGAACTTTGTCCAAAATAAAAATACATGTACGTATTAGAGAAAGTATATGTCTCTCTATTATTCTGGATTGAGTGTGGCACTTCCTTTATTTCTATTTTTTCTATAATTTTGTTTTATTTGACTGTCGTTCTTTATAAATTTTATACTTATAATTCTTTCAATAATTTACGATTACATGACTTAATATTCATTTTTGAATTGTATATTATAAAGGAAATTTATCTTTCCATATTCCTCGAACATTTTCAAAAAGTTCCTCCAAAATTTTATTTGTAAATTTTAACCTCAGTTGCATTAATTAATCAAGATGAGATTTGTTTGGATTAATCAATCCAAATATGTAAATATTAATTTTAATTTTTTTTTTTATATTTTCGAATTGTCTAATCCAAATATTTAAAATATTAATGTAAGGATTTATTACAACTTTCAGTCAATTTAGAATTGTAAAAAATACATATTTTTTTAAAAGTTAATAATTACACATTTGAATTGGTAGGTCTATAAAAATCTCGTATAAATTGATTAATCTATAGAGGTATAAAATTTGCAACAATAAAAAATAAAAAATAGATTTTGGAAAATTTTAATGTTTGGAAATGTTGAGAGATGGGATGACAAACCATTAATTTGAATAGTCACCAATTGACATAATATTGGTATTTTTTTTTTTTTAAGAACTTAACAATATCCATTGTGTTGTATTTACGGCAAAAAACTATCACCACAAAAATACAAAAGAGTCAAACTATTCATCCTCCTGGCTTCTTAATCTGGCTGTTTTGTTTCTTACAACAAGATCAAGTTGTGCGGTTCTCTCAACTAAAAATGATTGTATATTAATTTTGTTAGACATTAAAAAATACAATTATTTTATATAGATTAAAAATAAATATTTAAAATTTTATAGTAATTAAAAACTTATTTAATATTAAAATTAATAATTAATAAATCTAAGAAATAATTGGTGATTATAGAATCTAAATTTACTAAATTACTTAAGTCATTTGACACTTTTGAAAATGAAGTGCAATTTTAACGTAACACAACTTTAGTTGAATCGCGATGAATAACAGTTGTAATTCTAACTAAACTATCACATACTTAACATAGCTAAAGGGTATGCTAGATCCAAATTACCATTGGTAGATAATCCAAAATCAACTTATGATAAGATATGAATGGCATTGGCCTAAGCAAATGTACAACATAAATACAAATCATCAAAGGATGTAGTGAGGCCAACAGATCTTTCCTCTATCAAGTAGGGCAATAGAGCTAGAGTATAACTATCTAGGTAGGTAATTAATTAGAAAGATAATTTATGATTAGAGAATTCAACAAAAGATTTTAACATATTCAAGATGAAAAATAGATTGATGGATGGATACCCATGGCAATGTGTTTGTAACTTGCATTTTTCAACTATCTATCATATCCATCCAGTCACATGTCCTGGAAGAATAAGAGAAAGTGGAATTGAGTGGTAGACGGCCTAGAGGCATGGGATGTAACTCTATACCACTATAATACAAAAGCCACTTTGAAATTGGCCAATGATTTAAGCACTTATGCTTAATTATTAAAGTATAAAAGGGAATACAACTAAGGCATATAATTAATTATGAATCAATGTTTAAAATAACATAAATAATTTTTGGAAGTAAAAATTATAGTTTTATTTATTTATTTATGA
The DNA here is from genome assembly GCA_037974875.1 of Cicer bijugum. Lineage (NCBI taxonomy): Eukaryota > Viridiplantae > Streptophyta > Magnoliopsida > Fabales > Fabaceae > Cicer > Cicer bijugum. Next base: position 1,172,376 of record JBBPBT010000938.1, on the reverse strand, counting down.
CTTCAATCGACTCAATTTTATAAAATAAAGAAAATAAAAACATACTATTAATATATATATATATATATTAAAAAAATTATTTATTATTATTAAAAATTTAAATGATTTTTATTCATTATTCTATGGAAAATATAATACATAAAGAGTGAATCATTTAATGATTTTACGTATGTTAAAAAAATATAAATTAATAAAAAAATATATATTATTTTTATCAAATGTCATAATTACATAATGAAAAATACTATATTGAAAATGATATAGATAGTATTAATTAAATAATATAATTAAAAAAGTACATTAAAAATTAAATAAAATGTTTATTTTAAAATATTTTTTTATTTATAAATGAATTATTCATTGTGAGAAAAAAAAATTATATTGAAAAATTGAAATACCCAAATGGAGGCCTTCAAGTGTTAGTGGTACTGATTCCATTTTGACAATTGCGCCCAAGATTCACAGTGCCTTCACCTTTATACAAGTACACAGAACTGAAGGGTAGTGTAGGTGCTTTTCATACAGAAAAGCAGTGGTGTATGGTGTAAAACATTGCATGTGAACTTACTAGTTTTGTCACTATATTTTTGTACTCTCCTTGGTTGTTTACCTTTATAAAGAATGTCACTTTAATACTAAAATTTATCTTAAAATCAATGTTATTATAATATTTTATTATTTTTTATACTATTATTTAATAATTATTACATACACAATTTTTGAAGTATTACTATAATTTGTATTAATAATAATAAAAAATTATTAATAATTCGGATAAATAATTTAACAGAATAATTAATCTCTTTCTCTTAATTAATTATTATATTTTTTAATTTCTAAACAAAACAACACTTATTATGAAACATAAGAGATTAATTTTTTTAATATATATTTCAATTGAAACACTTAATTAGTTAAAAGTGTTTTCTGAAATAACTAAAAATTACTCCACCCATTACATAATGACTGTCGTTTTTCTTATTTCACATATGTTAAAAGACGAATAATGATGAAAAATATAGAATGATGATTTTAATAAATTATTTTTATTGACAATTGGTGTATTTTTTAATATCATAAATATAAAATTAAAAATAATATTTTGTGAATAATACACATAATATTAATTAAAATTTAGAAAATAAAGTTAAAATAAATAATTTATATTACATTAAAAATGACATTCATTTTAAAAAAAATATTTTTATTTGCTATAATGGCTCACAGTGAGACAGATTGAGTAAACGATGAGCATATGAAAACAGAACAAATAAAAAAGATTTTAACCATCAATATTCAATACTCTGTTCATGTTATGTGGTGCATACCAAATATATAACATTATCATGGATATACATACCATCAATAGAAGTTTTCTTTCCCTACAAATCCTCAAATTGAGGGAAATGGTCAGAAACATATCAATTAGTACTAGTAGAAAAAGAAAGCAAAAATCGATTGAACAAAAAGTCGAGGTTATGAATTATTAGGGAGGGAAAAAGATTTTTCCTTCATGATTTTGAAGGGCTATTGCTCTATCAACATGTTTGTTTGTGCTCTTTAACGTAAAAAACTGGCTAAACCTTTTAAGGTCCATGCAACCCATCATAACTTCACCTACAACAACTACTCCACGCTCTCTCTCTCCCATTATTGAAATTGAAACAATAGAAGTTTGAAATGTAAAACATCCATTATAAGGTGAATAGTGAAAGTTTACAAAGAAGTGTTCATTATTTTTTACTCAATTAATTAGTCCTGGACTAGAAGCAAAGGTTCATAACCACAAGGGTCCACTTGGCTTGGGCCAGTAATTTCACAATCTTGAAGACATAATTTTAAAGTAGTAATTAAGGAAAGTAAATGTCATGCTTGCTTTTGTTTTCCATCACCATAAATTTCACAATCATCCAAATTTATATATATAGATGTTGAGAGTGAGTCTTGAATTCAAACTTGCAACAATACATTCGAATTAACAATATCATCATTTGTTATTTGAAATAAAATTTAAAATTAATTTTCCATCAACTTTATAAGAGTTTTTATGTATATATATCCCTTTTTTTTTATTCCTTAAATACCCCACTCCCAATTTTTTTTTCTTCTGAATGTCCTATATTTTTGTTTCAACATAAAGTCTTTATTTGAAGAAGCGACCTTGTGAAGAAGAAATTATTTTATGTCAATAGAAGGTCGTTTCTCAACTACGTTTTTTTTAATGTGAGGAATTTTTTTTATGTTAATAAACTATTTTATTTTTTGAAAAAAAAAAACGTAGTTGGAGGTCGCTTCCCCAAAAAACGATTTTCTAATGACATAGAAACATTTTCTCTTCAGGAGATCGTTTCTCCAAAAAATGACTTCTTGTTGAAACCAAAAAGTAGGACATTTAGAGAAATTAATTTGAGAGTGGGGTATTTAAAGAATAAAAAATTAAAAAATTATATATATATATATATATATATAAACTCACTTTATAACATAAAAAATTAACTCACTTCATCTTAAAAGTTAGTATGTATTACAGTACTAAAACAAAATAAAAGTTCCATGTTGTGTTTATAATAAAATTTGTAATTTTTTTAAATGATTTAGTAATTATTAGATTAAATCTATGATGCATTGTAATGTTCTAATTTTTACAAGGAGGAGCAAAAATAGAATCTCCAAGATAATGTCTTGATTAAAAAATGCATGTCTTAAAAATTACATATATTTTTTCATAATATATATATATATATTTCTGAAGAGTCAAGAATTGTGAATAAGGTAAAAACATGTATACAAAAATCAATGATTTTACTGGCCCTCTGTTACCGCGAGCAGAAGCAAAGTCATAAATTACTAACCGTTAAAGGGGAGCATCCTTATGATATATGATATTCTCATGTTGGGAGAGAGAACAGATCCATTTTAAGTTTACTATTACGTGTTTTCCTCCCAAAAATAAATATGGTTTTTAAAATGAATACAAAAGGAGGAGGAGGGCCAAAAGACTCATATAGAAAGGAAAAGGAATTAAATACTTTGCGGCTCACTTTTTGGTTTATTTTGCCTTGCTGATTAAATGAACTTCAAAAATCAAGATCAATCAAAATTTGTAAATTTATGCTGCCCAATGACCAGATTTTGCACTTTAGAATTGTTCTAATTTGCTAAGGGTCCATTGTCAGTTGTCACCGTACCACAGACATCACATCATAATAAACAATTAGATCAGTTTAAATGTTTAATGAATTTTAATTAAACAAATTATTCAGAAAAATTTCTAAATTAATTTTTAACTAAATTTTATTTATTTTTTGATTAAATTACATTTTACTAAAATTTTGAATCCTAATATAAATTAAAATAATTTTTAATTAAATTTTTATCTCTCTTAAAAACTTTTTTGAGGTTAATATAAGGAAACGAAACAAAAATATTTTATTAAATATATCTCATAGTTTTTATTGAATTATTAAAAAGATGTGATTTATATTGTTATGTACAAAAGGTATACAACGCTATAATGGAATTGGTTATTAATCAAACAATAAATTATTACAAAAAAGTAACTAACTCTATTGATCAATGGATAACTAATTCAGACAAGTTAACTCCCTTAGCATCCTCTAGTTGTGCGACTAAGTAGCATAAGGATCAGCAAACATATAATTGTATTAGTATCCACTTGTTGGTCGCATCATTTTTTTCTTATGACTACCTTAACATTCTCTAACTGCATCATTATCTAGTTAGAACACCATACTGCAAGTTTATGTGAGGATGATGTAACCTATTCAGCTTTATATTCTAATAGTTAAAACTTAAAATCAAGAAAAACACGAATAATAATAATAATAATATGATTTAATTATATTTTTAGTTATTTATTTTTATTAATTCATAAAACTTATTCCTCTATTTTAAAATTTGACATTTTTTTTTTGCTTTTTAATGATTTTATGACTAAAAATATATGATATGAAATGTTTTAAATAATACAACATATGATACAATTATGTATAATGATTAATATTTATAAAATTGAAATAAAATGTTAAAAATTTAGATTTTGATACTGATTTTTTTTTCTATATTTTTAATTTAATTAATAATTATATATCGTAGAATTGTATATCACATAATTAAAAATATATTTAATCATTATTTTTTGATTCAGAAATCTAAGAGAGTGATTAAAATTGTTGACTTTTAAATTATGTGAATTAATAATTAAAGTAAAAGATCAATTATATGAATTGGCAATAATATAAAAATGAAAATTGCAATTAATCATAATAAAAATATTGATTAATGATAATAATAATATTGCAATTAATCATAATAATAATGTTAGACGATGTTACTACGGTCATCTTCATAGTTAGGGTTGTCACGATCATTTTGCTTCTATCGACGTTGCAATCAAAGTTGTTACAAACCCCATCTTATTCTCACCCCAACTAAGCTATCATAATTCAATAGGTTGTGATATTTGAAAATTACATTTAAAATACTGTATGTGACTATGTTTTGATCTGTATTTCTCGTCTAATATTGTACATAGATTTTAAAAATAGTCCATTAAAATTAAAAGTCTTTGTCATATTTTGATGTTATGATATTATTTTCCTAATCCAATAAATTTATTGTCACCACAAGTATTAAATACAACTCAATTAATAGCTATAAAAATATTGACAAGCATAAATTTGAATTTAAACTAAAAATACTTTATTTCTCTACACTTAATATGTGTGAACTTAATCATTAAATAACTTATAAAAAAATTTCATTGTCACCATTATCCATTGGAATTGCCACCACTATTCGTCTACAACCAACTCTTGAATTTTAGTTGTCTTACTATTTTTATTTATAATAACTTTTTTCTTTTTATTACCTCTGAATTTAAATATAAAAAAAAATACATGTATTTTATTTAAATTTAAATTAAGTACATTTACATTTTTATTAGTTTGAAAGATCAGAAAGTCTTGTCAATAATTACTTTCACTATTTATTTTTTAAAAAAATTAGTAGTGACAGCACACTAAATACATAAAAGTGGATATTGTGAGTTCGAATTCGTATCCACTATCCAGCATATGAAATTTCGATCTATTATTCACCTGCCCTTACTTCCACTATTTCTATACTTAGAAATTGTACAGAGATTTACAGTCGTGAACAACACCATTTGTGTGAGTGTAAAAATTGTAGGGATATTATAATTCAATTTTAAGCATTCTTAGAATTCATGTATAAAACATTTTAAAGCAACAATGAGGAACAATATCAACTGTGCTATGCTGGTATTTGTGGTACGTCAGCCATATCTGACTCAAGTCCAACAAAATTAGATTTGGCAGATGCAGTGACAACTTGTGAACTTATCCAACTCTATCAATTGGTACTTGTTTGTTGCACTGAGACAAAACAAGATACACTATTGGGTACACGATGATAACCTCATTCAGCCTTGTTTTGTTTGAATGTATATTCTGACACGATTATTCGTAAAAAAAATTCTGACATGATTATTTTTTGAGGAAGTTCCGGTCCTATAATTAGAATAGTTAGTACTACCTTTAGATTCTTCCAATGCAATTTTTTAAAATTTTTTTGGTTATGTATTATGTAAAATTTAATACGAATTTAAAATCATTTAATTTAATATTGAAATTCAAGAAAACGAACGATATTCAATAAAAATATATAAAATATTGATTATAATGTATATAAAAACTTGTCAAATAATTTTAAATTTATTTAAAATTTTACATGTAAAATATATGCGATATAAAATTTTCAATCCAAACCAAAAGAAATATAAAAAGAATCGAGAAAAATTGAAATTGATATGATTGAAATTCCTTCTGAAACTAAAAAATAAATCCAAACAAGTTTAATGGGCCTCCCAAAGATGTTCATCTTTTGAAAGTTGGCTCTGTACCCCCAATTAACTCTATACTCCCATTTAAAAAATTTAAGTTTGAAATATCTAAAATACCTTTAACTAAATTGTAAAAATCAAAAAGTTGCCTCATATCACTACTATTCATTTTTTTTTTCTTCAGAAAAGTGAGTTTTGTTCCAAAAATTTATTTACCGAAAATTTCAAGAGGAATCAAATTTTAGTAGTCAAATTAAATATTGGAAATTTAGTGTTTGAAATTTATGGGAGTTCCGTCTATAAATTTGAAATATCCGGTCGCTTGTTTTCAATATCGGAAATTTTCAAATTTCTAGGTGACGCTCCTGGAAATTTAAAAAATGAAATATCTGATATCGATTCATAACTACAGGTAATTTCATTCGTAACTGATGATCTTGTGTTTGATGAAGAACAAGATCGACAACACCAACAAGATCATGCGTTTGATGACGAACAAGATTGTGCGTTTGATGATGAACATGATTAGCAACACTAGTTTGAACACGAGCATCATCAGCAACGTGAACAACCTATATTTCCTGAAGGTCCTTAAGATCTTTTTGTTCTTAAGGATTATGAGAATCATATTGCAGTGAAAGTGTGGAATTTACATGTTAGTAAATAATTTATTTTATTACATATTATAATATAGCATAATATGTATATTTTAATATATTTGTAGGATATGTTATTACAAAGTTGATTTTAGGATAGACGTAAGGTGATTTTAGGTTATTACAAAACCGATTTTAGGTTATTACAAAGCTGATTTTAATAAAATAATTGTATATTTAGATTATAAGTTATTGTGTGTTATTTTAATTAAACATGATAGACATGCCTTAAAAGTTGTTTCAAATGGTAAAAAATAAGACAAATTCATTTATATTAGATATGTACTACCTGCTCAGATAGATCATTGGATTACTATATCTGGATTACGTCATCTGCAACGATGTATTTTGCACATGATTAACAGTAATTTGATATATCCTTTGTTGAGAGATGCCACACATAGACTAGTTCATTTCACCAGTCATTTGGTGAAATGGCTATTACTCTTAACGATGTCAGGAGTCTTTTGCGCATCCCATGTTATGGAGTGTTCATCACACCTCCAACTAATGTCAATAAAGATTTGACAATTGATGCTGAAATTAGGACCAATAGAGGTGCCTCATATAGTTTTGAGTGGTTGAGAGTTGTACTTTTTAAGCAACTTCGTGAAGGACAATACGACTGTTCAGCGATGGCATACCTACTTCATTTGGTAGGGTATACCATTTTAGCTAATAAAAATTTTAGCCTCGTATTTGCAAAATATTTGTTTCTTTTTCAAGACTTTGATACTTGTGGTAAATGGACATGGGGACCAGATGCGCTTGTTGTTTTATATGACTATCTTAGATATGGTACACTGCCTACAACGAAGCATAATGGAGGATATTTATCTCTATTTCAGGTATATTATATTTTTTGTACTTATTATATTGTTATTTGATAAGATACTTATTTAATTAATTGTATTTTTTTTTAATTATTTACATGCATGGATTTCTGCATATCTTTCTTTAATATATATTGTTTGCAATTGACTCCAACATTTTTGTTAATATGAAGTTGGCAAAGTAAATTTGTTGAAGATGAAAATACAACTTGAATTGTATTCATTAAAGCAAATTCTCTGTTAGTTACGATCACCAGAGGAAATGAGGTGTTTGAAACAAACAACTCTTTTAACTTCTCCAATGTCCAACAAAATTTTTCTCGACTCTCACAATCCATATAAGCAAATGCAGCGTTAACTGTCAATTCAGTTGAAGTTACACCAACAATTTCAAACAATGGTAATCTATACTTGTTGGTTTGGTAGGTGTTATCCATGATCAATAAAAGATGGAACATGTTCAACAAAGTTATAGAATTTTGGTGCGTCCAAAACATGTCCCTCTCAACATTGGAATCTCCGTAAGTCCTACTCCAACAAGCACACTTATCAGCTTCAAGTAACTTCAACCAATGTTGCATATCAGTTTTATGTCTTTTCAAATTCTTTTTGTATGTGTTTCATTGCTTGTAAATTTGATTGATATTAGTCACATTCTCCTTATCTCGATCTCTTAAAAATGACAAGATGTGTCTCAGTGAAACGTGATATTTTGTCAGCTCGTCAACATGTTTCTTATCTTCTTCTTTTAAGGGTCCCACAAATGCATTATTTTCAAAAGTAGCCATTAACTCATTGTTGTGAAGTCCACACATTAAACTAATAATCCATCATTCAACATTTTTCAATGGGTCTCCATCTAAGTTTAAACGGACAACCACACATTTTAGTTGAAGTACCTGTGTTACTTTTATTTGACTTTTATTTTTTACCTCTATCACAACCAAGAATTAATTTTGAGTTATTTCCTCTCTTTTTGGTCTCTACATCAGATCGAGTAATGATAGCTGCTACTCAATTTTGTCGGTCGACCTCTCTTGTCTAACATATGACTGTTTCTCGTGATTCAAAAATTTGATCAGTTGTGAATGTTTGAGTCAAATCTATACATATTGGTTGTGTTTTTTCCATCCCTATTTCAAAAACCAAAAATTTTTAAAAAGTAAAACAAAAAGATAAATAAATAACATACCAAATTTTTGAAATTTCCGGTTAAATAGAATAACTATCGGATATTTCAAAAATTTGAAATTTTCAATTAAGTAAATGTAACTACCGAAAATTTGTTGACGAAATATTCGGTAACATAATTGTACTACCGAAAATTTGAAATACGAAATTTCCGTTAGTGAAAAATTGTGTATCAAATTTTAATGAAAAAATTTAAGTACCAAAAATTTGATTGATGGAGTGAAATTTTAGAGTAATTTTTTTTTACTATTCAATCAATAAAATTTTTAAAGATAATTTTGAGTTTTTAAGAATTTAAGGGTATAAAGTTAATTGGGGTACTGAACTCAACTTTCTCATCTTCTCAATAAGATAACTGGCCCATATAAATGAGCCCGATTAATTCATGAGAATTGGCTTTTGTACCCCCCCAATTAAACTCCTACCCCCCAATTTAATGATTTTTGGCTGAAATATCTAAAATACCCCTAAAAAATTTAGTAAAAAAGTAAAAAAATAAAAAAATAAAAACATACATTCGTACCAAAGATTTGAAAAATCCGAAAATAAGTTTTTCTGGAAAAATTCTTTTACCGGAAATTTCAAGGAATGAAATTTCCGGTAGTTAAAAATATACACCAGAAATTTCGTTTTTGAAATATCCGGGAAACTGACCGGAAATTTCAAATTTCCGGTAGTTAAAAATATGTACCGGAAATTTGAAATTTCCGGATGGGTTACCGGAAATTTCATTTTTGAAATTTCCGAAATGTATTTCTAACTACCGGAAATTTGAAATTTCCGGTACTGTTTTGGTTTTTTTTTTTTGTTAATTTTTTGTTTTTAATATTGTTAGTGAGGACCAGAGGAGCAAAAACTGATGGCGACCATTCTCGAATTCGGCCTCCTACTCAATCAAATAGGAGAGCTGCTATTGAAAAAAGGAGAAGAAGGAATGAGGAGTAGGCCCCCCCGGATGAGCAGCCTACACAATATGATCAGCCGCAGTTTGAGCAGCAGTAGGATGAGCAGGCGCAATATGATCAGTATGACCAGCCGCTGGAGTAGCAGCAGTATGAGCAGTATGAGCAGCAGCAGCCTCAGTATGACCAGCCTGAACAGCCGATTTTTCCTGGAGGTCCTTATGATCTTTCTGTCCTTACCGATTATGAGCATCATATAGCCATTAATGTGTGGAATGGACAGATTAGTAAATTATTTATTTATAGTATAAGATTATTTGTAGTTTAATAATTTATTTATAGTTATTAGATTATTTGTAGTTATAACATTATAATTTATTACATATTATAATTTTTAATTGTGTGTTATTTTTAATTAAACAGGAAAGACGTGCCTTGAAAGTTGTTTCAAATGGCAAAAAACAGGACAAATTCATTGATATCAGATATCAATTACCTGCTGAAATTGATAATTGGATTAATATATCTGGATTACGACCTCTGAGAAGATGTAGTCTGCAGATGATTGATGGTAATATGATATCTGCTTTTGCTGAGAGATGGCACGCAGAGACTAGTTTATTTCACCTGTCATTCGGTGAAATGACTATTACTCTTGACGATGTAAGGGGTCTTTTGAGCATCCCATGTACTGGAGAGTTTTTTACACCTCCCGCAAATGTCAATGAAGATTTGGCAATTGCTGCTGCTGTTCAGTTGTTGGGAGTTTCATATGATGAAGTTGTGGCTGAGACTAGGACTAACAGAGGGGCATCTTATAGTTTTGAATGGTTGAAAGAGGTATTTTATAAGAACCTTCATGAACATAGATATGACTGTGCTGCTAGGGCATATCTACTTCATTTGGTAGGGTGTACTATTCTGGCTGATAAGAGTTTTACACTTGTATCTGCAAAATATCTCTTTTTGTTTCAAGATCTTGATAGCTGCGGTAAATGGGCATGGGGACCAGCTGCACTTGTTGTGTTATATGACTATCTTAGAGATAGTACATTGCCTGCTACCAAACAGATTGGAGGTTATTTATCTTTATTTCAGGTACTATTATATTTATTATACTTATCATTATGTTTTTAATTATTTGATCACCTTAATAATTTATACTTATCTATTATTTACAGACTTTGATTTATGAACATTTTCCTGATATTTGTAAACGGGATTTCGATGAACATATTTCGTCGATGCCACAGATGTTTCGTTGGACTGCGAAACAAACATCAGAGAATGTTGCATATTACAAGGCAAAGTTGGATGCTTTTAGGGATACTGACTCATCTAGGCACCGAATTATGATGATGGCGCTGTGACACGATTTTAGTCTGTGTCATTATTTACAGGATACATGCGTTGGTGTTTCATGATGGTTCCGTATTTACCAGAGAGGTGCATTTGTCAGTTTGGGTATACTCAGCACATTCCTCCTACACCACCGATGCTTGTTGCACGTGATGTCGACATTGAATGGAGTATGTACCGGAATTCTGTACGATCACTTCGACCTAGATTGCATCCAGCTGCATATCCACATCAGTGTGTTGAGGGATACATCCAATGGTATTATAGGATATCTCATCCTCGGATGATCCCTTATGTTGCGGCATATGCTGACCCAAGTGATGATGCTGATGCTGATGCTGGTCCTGGTCCTGGTCCTGATGCTGGTTATAGTCATGGTGCTGGTCCTAGTCATGGAGCTGATCCCGATACTAGATGTACACGGTGCGATGCAGTTGGTGGTCTTATACAGCAGAGCTTAGATTTGCATATTGGTGGTCCTGAAGATCAGATGCGTCTGTTATTAGAGAGGGCTTTACACATTTCTAGAGGAGGAAATTATCAGTAGTATTGTAGTTGTATTATTGACACTTATTATTTTGTTAGCGATGTATGTTATTGACACTTATTATCGACTTATTTATTAGTTATTCGACTTATTTATCATTCAGAGATATTATTATCGACTTATTTATTATTCAGAGATATTATTATCGACTTATTCACAACATATCATTATCGACAAATTAAAGTGTAAATCATATCATTTAAAACAAATTACACATCAAAAGTGTCAATCATATCATTTAAAACAAATTACAACTCAAAAGTGTCAATCATCTGCCAAAGACATATAATCTAAATTACTTTCTAAATCTAAAGAACCCCAATGTTGAAGACGTCCTGCATAAGCGACAGCCTATGATGTAGACTCATCGCTACGATGATTCTTCCAATGTCATGCAAGTGGAGGTAACGGACATGCAGATTCCAATTTAACTTGAACCCAATGATTCTCGTTAACAAAACCAATGCTGATAACACGATCACGTGACAAATCTCCATTATGTGCACCCCTCAATGGGAAAAAAGTCAAACAAAATTTTTTTGCTAATGTAACAAGAACGAGATTATATTTTGTTGCTATCACGTAACCCATATCAGGAATGGTCATCCACTTCTCGTGACCTTGGTTGTCCAAATCAGTTACAAGTAAAGACTCTTTCACTTCTTGCAAACGTTCCTTGAATAATGCAGCATACAAATCAGGTTTGGATTTAATCTCTGTATACAACTGTCGACGTATAATGCTCCAGGATTCTTCACCATGACCAAGTAAAGCAGCAATAGCACGATATCCACAGTTTCCATATGCTTTAACATTAACTATATCTTCAATATATGGATGAATTAAAGCAGGAAATTCGTGTAAATATTTTTTAACCTGATGGGAGACTTGTTTGGATGTTTGATGGGAGACTTGTTTGGATGCTTGATGGGAGAATTGTTTGGATGTTTGCTGGGAGACTTGATTATCAACATGCTCAAAGTATGATGGGTTGCGATATACGTCATATCCCTTCGGCTTATTGCCTTTTTTCTTAACACCACCTTTTGTTTTGATTTTATCCACTGGTGCACATATTGATGTTGTCTCCGGATATGCTATTTCACGCAACTTGCTCTTTAATGCCCTTCTTCCAGCAACATTAAGAGTTTTCCATGTTTTCCAAATTATATTCATCTCTGATGTAATGTCCAACTCTGAATCATTTGTCAACTGTTCATCCTCTTGATCACTATTCAAGGTTAGTTTCCTCCAATGTATATGAACAGCATCTAATGGGATTGGAACGCCTTCCAGCTTGTATCGTGCTAACTCACACGCACAAGGTAATCCATGAGTCTTTCTAAGTATACAACAACAAGCATCTTTATCATTACCGACATAACTGACTCTCTTGTATTCTTCAACAATATCACCTAAAGCTTTCCTAGATACCACCCAAGTCAATTCCTTAAAGAATGGATTGTTGTGTACATGCTCTTTGCGACCCTTACTTTCCTCAAATGAACCTTTGATCTTAATAATTTGATACTTCAACATGTCATTCATACCATTCCATGCCTTACAAAAATCTCCTTTACTGTGTTCCAAAAATCTCTTTAATGACCAATGAGCAGACTCAACCCTAATATTTAAAAAAAAAAATCGATTAATCATATATCATATATAAAATAAAATACAGAATATGAAATAAAATACAGAATATGAAGTTTTAATGACATACCTATTAGTCGTAGTATTTCCTAGATGCAATACTCGATTGGTCTAAGCTTCAACAAATCTTTCCTTATGAGGATTCAACCATGTGTCTCGGACGTAGTCAAAAAACATAATATTATTGACACATGCTTGCTCAAATATTTGCAAAAGTACCTCGTACTCATTCTCTTCAGGACAATAAACAATTTTACTCCACAACTCAAGAATGGGTTCTTGCATGTCTCTGTTTAATATATACTGTTTGCATTTGGCTCTAACATTTTTGTTAATATGAAGTTGGCAAAGTAAATTTGTTGAAGATGGAAATACAAATTTAATTGCATTCATTAAAGCAAGTTCTCTGTCAGTGACAATCACCTGAGGAAATGACGTGTTTGAAAGAAACAACTCTTTTAACTTCTCCAATGCCCACCAAAAGTTGTCTTGGCGTTCAGAATCCATATAAGCAAATGCAACATTAAATGTGAACCCAGTTGAAGTTACACCAACAATTTCAAACAACGGTAACCTATACTTGTTGGTTTTATAGGTACTATCCATAATCAGTACAAGAGGGAACATGTTCAGCAAAGTTATGGAATATGGGTCCAAAATATATCCCTCACAATGTTGGAGTCCTCATGAGTCCTACTCCAACAAGTATATTTCTCAGCTTCAAGTAACTTCAACAAATGTTGCATATCAGTTCTAGGTCCCATCAAATTCTTCTTGTATGTACTTCGTCGCTTGTAAATTTGATAGATACTAGTCACATTCTCGTTATCATGATCTCTCAAATATGACAAGATGTGTCTCGGTGCAACGTGATATTTTGTCAACTCGTCAACATTTTTCTTATCTTCTTCTGTTAAGCGTCTCATCCATGCATTATTTTCAAAAGTAGCTACTAACTCATGGTTGTGAAGTCTACAAATTAAATTAATAATTCATCCTTCATCATTTTTCAGTGGTCTCGATCTAAGTTTAAACAGACATCCACACCTTTTAGTTGAAGTATCTGTGTCATTTTTATTTGACTTATATTCTCTACCTCTATCACAACCAATAATTAATTTTGACTTTCTTCCTCTCTTTCCAGTCTCTACGTCTGATCGAGTAATAATAACAGCTACTCGATTTTGTCGACCTATCTCTCTTGCCCATGATATAACAGCTTCTCGTGACTCAAAAATTTGATCAGTTGTAAACGCTTCAGTTAAATCTATAAATACTGGTTGTGCATTTGCCATCCCTATTTCAAAAAAAAAAAAATACAATAACAAACACATTAAAAAAATAGAAAAATAAATAAATAAAACTGCCGGATTTTTGAAATTTCCGGGAAGACTACCGGAAATTTCAAATAACCAAATTTCCGATACACACATCATAACTACCAGAAATTTCAAATTTAAACTACCGTAAATTTCAATTTGGAAATTTCCGGTAACTATCGGAAATTTCTAAAACGATTAATAGCTTACCGAAAATTTCAGCTGTTGAGGTAAAAAAAATTTACTGCACAAGTAAGTGTATTTATGAGGGTTAAATTTAAATTTTTATGAAAATGGGGGGTAGAAGTCTAATTGAGGGTACAAAAGGCAATACTCTTAATTCATTCTCTCGTCTCCGGCCTGAGGTTTCGAAAGTTCAAGTACTTCCTGCAATTGTATATAAAAGGATCACATATATTATATTTATCTAAAAGGATCAGTTCCTGTTTAAAATAAATAAATAAAATCTTCAAAGAACAATTGATAATATTAAAATCAAATAACTGGTGTTATGTCCATATTGTATGTTTTGTGAATAAAAATATCTATATTGTATGCTAAACTGTACTAAAGATATAATATTACTTTTTCATATTTGATGCATTAATTCAGAACATTTGGGTCGATATAAAATAATAACCGGCCTTTTGATTATCTGATTGGGGGTTTGATATTTGGGGATTGGAAAATCATAGTTCCAAAAGTAGTCAACCACTAAAATGAATCTCAATTATTTTGAAGAATTAGTGTCCACAATTAAGGGTATATTCAAATTAATTCAAAATAAAATTGTAAATTATCGTATAAAATAAAAAAAAATTGAATATTATTAGATATTTTTAAATTTAATTTTATGAATACCACACAATAAATTTAAAATTCTTTTATTAGAATGATATATTGTATGTATATATTATTTATTGTTTTCTAATACTTTTTTAATAATACTTATTGTTTATTATATTCTGTTTTTGTTATATCATTTAAATATAATTGTTATTTTGTAATGTTAAATATTAGAATATTATACATCAAACTTACTAGTTTATTATGTTTTTATGATATTATTAATATATTCAAAAATTGACCCAAATTAAACTTCTTTGATCGAATTAAATCACATTAACTTTTTTTTTAATGTGTCATCCAAACTTAATTGAATCACATGTGATTAGAATCGTCAATTTTATAAGTCCACTAATTATTAGTCTCAACCCACATGTTGAATGAGTCAAAATTTTTATAGTATAAAAGACTTTCAAAACCAAAAAATCTTAAATTTTTATAGGCTTAGGTGGACCTATAGAACTATTTTTTAGAAAAGAATCGATTTTTTTTTTTAAGAAAAAATTTTTTATTAGAGAAAAAAAATTTAAGTTTTTAAAAAAAATAAATTTTTTTATTTTGCTCACAAAATATTTCAAAAAAAAATATTTTAGATTTTCTTAAAAAAAATTTTGATATTTTTTTTGAGTAAAATAAATATCAAAAGTTTTTTTTTAAAAAAATTTCTCAATTAACAAAACATTTCGGCTTATGAATTTCTGAAGTCTTCCATTATGCTTAATGAAATAATAGTTTGTACCTTAAAAACTTTATTTCAATAAATGAGCTAATAGTATGAGAATTTTGAAAAATGTTTTAAAAATTTTGGAATTTTTTTGACAATTTAATATTACAGAATTAAATAATTTTTTTCCCTTAAAACTAATCCAAACTAAACCGTAAATATCGCTATTCACATTTGGGTATAAAGGAAACTGTACTTTGCTAACAAAAAATAATACGGAGAGTTAACAGAATTGTTCAATCTCGTAAACACATACATAACGAAAACCTTACGAATCTTTTTGATTCGCCGTCAAACTTGATCCCATGTTTTTCATGAAAAAGTTTAAGTGGTTCCCAATGTTTAGAAATTTAACATATCACAAAGAGCCTTCGTGAATCGTGATGTATAAAAATTGAGACTTGAATTTCCTGCAGTGACTGAGTCCTATGCTCACACATTCAAGCAAATCTAGACCATTGAAAAAATATAATATTAAACAATTTAAATAAAATTTCAAAATATGAGCATTTAAAATTTATTTCAATAACTAAAATAATACCAACGTCCTACCCTACAGTCATTTCTGGTAGCGGCAGAGAATTCATTTTTGAAAAATTGCTTAGCAATCAAACTGAGAGACATGTCCTTTTATTGTGTAAGAAAATATTTACTTTCTAGTACATGAAAATAATCTTTTTAGAGATAAATTAAGATTAAGTATTCATTCATGGAACCTCTAGCACGTTGCATCATGTGCTTAATGATTGAAATCTCACGCATCATCTCTCTTATTTCTCTTCTATTATGTAAGCTTTTGGATTCATAACTGTCGCGTATAAGGCAAAAATCCAAAGCTAACTCCTCCTGGTAGGCTATAACCTTTTCTCTAACCAACTTACTTTATGCCATGCTCAACAAAGAACCACAAATTAAGTTAAAATCTCATATATCAAGTTTTCAGTTAGTGTTTCTCACAAGTAATGACAACAACATTACCTTACCTTCATTATATTTGGCTCCATTCTAACTATGTTTTAGTTCTATTTTATGAGTAAGGTAAGGTATTCCAAAAACATACATTTATTTTTGATTTTAAGTTGAAATTAAAATTTAGATAATTTGTCTTCAACATATTTAGTGTGAAATTGATTATTCAATTCAATTTTAAGTGATTCTATTAAAATATAAATCATTTTATATTCAATTTAATTTTAATCAAAATTAATTTACATAATCATTTTCAGAAAATCTAACGAATCACGTGATACCGTATTTTTGTTGAAGGTAGAAATATATGTTTAATTCAATTTTTGAAGAGACAAAATTGATATATAATTAATTTTGACATGTTTATTTGCTTTCAGAGTATAACTGATTTTGTCTTTGACATTGATTTTGGGTTGAATTTATTATTCAATTCATTTTTATATAAATATATCTAAACATAAATCAATTTATATTTAACTCTACGATAATAAAAAAAACACCATTACAAAATTAATTTAATATCTATGTGAAACACTATGATTGTCAATTTCACTAAGAATCCAAACATGCACTATGCCCCCAACTCCTATATGTACAGAATACATGCCTTTTTAACAAACCTGTGCTTCAAAACAAAAGCTGATCCAAGCATACCAGAAAAGTTGTCTTGAATAGTTGTTTAGGCCATGGATGTTAAAATACCAAACCTCTATGATTCCAAGAATCATGATGAACAAAGGGTACAACTTCTTCACAACATGGATGTTGTAGAAGCAGAGAGGAGCCTTATTCATAGAGCCATCAATCAAACATGTAAGAGCACAGCTCATTTAGCAAATCTCTTACCAACTGGCACTGTCCTTTCTTTCCAACTTCTATCCCCAATATTCACAAATAAAGGTGAATGTGACCAAGTTAGCAAGTTCATGACTTTATCACTTTTATCACTATGCAGTGCCTCATGTTTCTTACTATGCTTCACTGATAGCTTAAGAGACAACAAAGGTAACATATGTTATGGTTTTGCAACATTTAAAGGCTTGTGGGTCATTGATGGATCAGCTACACTTTCACCTGAAATTGATGAAAAATATAAAGTAAGGTTTATTGATTTTATGCATGCTGTCATGTCAATCTTGGTGTTTTCAGCCATTGCAATGTTTGATCAGAATGTGGTAAAGTGCTTCTTTCCATCACCTTCATATGAGTTGCGTGAAATCCTTACTGCTCTGCCACTTGGAATTGGTGTTTTCTGTAGCATGTTGTTTGTTGCATTTCCTACACAAAGGCATGGAATTGGATTCCCACTTTCAACAAATTAATATACTTTATAACTACTTTTTTATTTATTTATATTTATGGAACCAATTTCAACAATTTTATTGAGAAATAAGTTGTATAGGAATATACATTTGAATTTCACTATTTGGATAATTAACATGCTGATACTTCATGAAATTCATTTATTGAATAAAACAAGTTTTTACCAAATATATCATATATGACTTGTACATGGAGAGCACTACAAAACTATTTGCATTTTAACCTAAGAAATTCTTATTCTTCTTTTTTCTTTCTAAATCTTAAAGTTTTTTAAAGCTGCAACACCATATTACAGAGAATCCAAATTTCTTTCTTAGTTAATTAATTATGAGATACCTATAATATCATTTGAGCAAAATTCGAGTTATATCCTTTTATAGCACTTATTTACTAAATTGCAACAAGGCTTAAGGGTAAAACTCAGTTAGAGACGTACAATTAAAGTAGGGTAAATTTTGAAAGAGTATATTGTTAATGAGATTTTAACAATTTTGATATGGTAAAACTACTTTTGAAGAAGCACACTAAACCAAACAAGTAACAATATTTGTGTAAATAGTACATACATCATACTGAAATATCTTCATTGAATTCAATATCATGAATTTTTATTTGGATTCAATATTTAAAATTTCTCTTATAATTTTAATTCTTCCAATATAATTTCGCATCAAGAACATAATAATTATAATGTTTTAGATTAGTTTCAAATTATTTACAATTTACAATTTTATCTATAGAATAATCTAAATCTTTTAGAACCAATTGAATTTTCTGTTTTATATACAATTGAATTTTCAGTTTTATTTACAATTGTTTAATCTATAATACATGAAAATAATGAATTATGAAAGTTGGTCTCAAGGTTTTGTCACGTGCAATCAAATACATTTTAATTATATTATATGTTGCAAGAAACATTGAGATAAATATTTAGTCCTCTTCGATAAAATAAATCTGCCAAGTTCATTTCTTACATGAATTTTGCACCAAAAACATTCAAGGTCAGAGCTTGGCCTCTCTAAAAAATTATGACTGAAGTTGGATTTTTGTTCCATCGTAAACTTACTTTTTAGACACAAGTCTATATTGATGGAATTCTAGTAAGATCTATTAACTAACTTAAAAGTCTATTTAATGTTAAGATATTTGAATAAGTAATCATATATATATATATATATATATATATTTATATATATGTTTAAATAGACTAGTGAGTTAATATGTCAATGAAATTAAATTTTATTTTGATATCTAACATGACATTTGAAGGATATGACTTCATACGTTATTCTATTTCAATTTTATTTTATAATCATACATTTAAATATGTCAACAACTAAAAAAGATTAATATGCATAAATTACTAAAAGTTCAATGTTTAACAAAAAAATCAAAATTTTATATAATAATTATAATAGTAATACAAAATATTATTTATATTTATTTAAATAAGTCGACATGATATGTCTAAAAGACTTTTACGTAATATGTAGGTTGATCTATTTATCTAAATAGTTTATTTTTTCATAGAAGTTTTAATCTTATTTATTTTAAAAATGATTATGGTTAGGACCTGAACATGACATAAGTTAAGTCGTATGCTCTTCTTGGTCGGATTAACCTCATTTCACCTGTAACTTCGGTCAACATGTACTCAACCTAAAAAAAAAAAAAATTCAAGTATTATAGAATGTGGAGATGTTTTAATGGTCTAATTTATTTTTCTTGCTTCTTCATTATTCTTTTAGATTTTCATAGTTAGGTTGTGATTCCTTTAGTTTACATCTTTATAAAAAACATATTTTGATGTCCCCTTAAAATATAAGACATTGGACAATCATCGATCTTAATAGTGCTCAAAACTACCATTTTTCATTATAAATTTTTTAATCGTTAAAAATACAGTGAATGAATCGAATAAATATTGAAATTCTCTTTCGTCAGAGATCTCCATATTTAGACATTAGTGATCGTTAAGACAAGATCGAATAATCTAAATTTAAACTTAATATTTTAAATTATAACACAATTTAAAATTAGATTTTTTTACTCTTTGATCTAACGGTTATTAATTGTCCAACTATTCAATGTGTGAATTCACTTATGAATCAAATTTCATCGAACAAGCACCTTAAAGCAATGAATCTCTAAGTCTCTCACTTTAATATTGCCAAATCACTCCATGAGACCGTCCTTAGTAGAGAATCGTACCCAATAAACTTGGGTATTATATAGGTACCCCATTGAGGAGCCCAAAAACATAGTACTAAATTGGAGATGAGCTTCTACAGCTTCTCTGTCTGTATACGTGGGACCAACACGTTTTTCACATTACAAAAATGACTTACATTTAAATATGTTTTCCTCGTTAATTGTTTGGTTAAAACATTGAAGAGGTTGCATAAAAAAATCTAAGTTCAATATCTGATATTAATAATTCATCCTCATGTATATTTGTTACTAGCTACCAACGTTCATCTATCAAATCAAATCAAATGTTTTCCTCTTATAAAATTTTAAAATTGTGTATTTAGTTTAATATTTTTTTATTTATTTTTAATCTCCACAATATATTTCATCACTAATTTTAGTCTTTAATAAATTAAAATAAATCAAATTGCTTTCTTCGAAATATTAACAAAATTTATACACGTGTTTTCTGTGTTATGTAAGAAGTTTATATGAAAAGAAATGAATTCATAATTTGATGTATAGGTTTTTTTACAACAATTTTGATGTATAATACTTTTGGTGTTTTTGAGATTTTTACGTTTAAAATTTATATTTAATTTATTAATAGTGAAGAAAAATTCAAACTTTTTAT
>JBBPBT010000938.1:1127447-1144615 GCA_037974875.1 Cicer bijugum | reverse complement strand
TAATGACATATGATATCATAATATAGAATGATTAATATTAATTAAATTGCAATAAAATAATCTAAAAACTTAACATTCAACTAAATAATTTTATATCATGAAATTATATGTTATATTATTTAAAATATATTAAATTATTATTTTTAAATTCAAATATTTTATAAAAAACTTTTAAAATAAATAATTAATTATAGAAATTAGGGAAAATAAAAACAAATCAATTTGTATCCAAAGTTTTGTTGAATTTAATCCTGTCACATCTTTACTCAAATACTAAATTGAGATAAAGTATGGTAAACTATGTAATAATGTCTTTCTTATTTTAGTGTATGTCTTAACTTTTGAATGAATAAAAAATATATTCTAAACGTGTGCAATTCATTTTAACATATTTAAATGTGTTTAAAAAAATAAAATTTATTTTATTTTTAAATTTGATTATAATGCGAAACTACAGTTTTAAGCCTTTTTAGATGCAAACAATTTACTCTATGTTGCCTTTTACTTAAATATATTTAATTTTAATCGTTTTACATCTATCTCATTTTTAGTTAAAATTAATTTATTAAAAATTAATTTTTGTTAGTTAAAATCACACAGAAACAACGGAATTATTGTTGCAGCCAACAACCGGGCCCCACAAACACACAAACGCGAAACATCTCAAGATCCAAAATCAATGAAAATTAACCAAACAAAGCGTCCAAAATTTATAAAACCAATCCGAAACATAGTCAGCTATTGAGTCCTTTCCCATCATTTTCGTTAAACCAAAAAAATATCCACATACTATCCAAATTCCACCAATAGTATCCATTTATATTTATAATAAGAAGTAAAAGAAAAAAACTAATAATAAAAGCAAAAAATAGAAATCCCAGACAAGAACCTCCGAAAAATGTTCCTCGAAATGAAAATAGTGTGGAGGAAGAGACACACACATGCAGTCACAGAAAACATCATCTTAGTTTGTCTTAACCAAAACATTTTTAAATTTAAACATAAGATAACGCCAACACATTTATTTAAGATAGAAACCCGAAGAAAAAGAAAAGCATGTTTTGTGGAAATTATTAGAAAGGTCATGTTTGAGGAACAACATATACACTATCTCACTCACACCGTTCGTTCATAAAAAAAGAACAAATAAAAGATAAAGAAAAACAAATCTGATTAATATTTGAGAAGATAAACATAATAAATTTAAAAAAGGAAATTACAATATGAAAGGTTGTGGTGAAATTATAGTAGTAGTAGGAGTCAATAGCAACTGTTGTTGGTTTATTATTTTGGTTTATCGATTATTAATATTCCAACTATTCTTTTCTTCGTTTCTTTTATTCTTCTTCGTTGATCTTTCTTTTCAATTCCTCATTGCACGCTTTCTTTTTCTTCGTTTTTATTGTTGCTATTATTCATCTATTTATTTCGATTTCGATATCAATATCAATCCTTGTTTTGCCTTTTCCGTTGCTTGAGTATCACGGAATTTTGATTTAAGAGAGAGAAAGCATAAAGATACGAAATCGATTCTTTTTTCCAAACCCTAGTTTCTGATTTTTTTCTTCTTCTTTTGAGGGTTCTTGCGATTTCTAGGTTTTTGTGAAATAGAAACAGCGAATTCGCGATTGTTGATTGGTTTTCGTCGATGGAGGGCGAAGCCGGTTCAGAGGGAGACAGTGATCGGAAAAGGGGTGGCGCTGATGATAACAGCGACGAAAACAACAACAATAATAACGATGTAAGCAATAGCAAGATTGCGATTTCTAACGAAGGGCAGAGCAAACCCAAGCGCCAGATGAAGACGCCGTTTCAACTGGAAACCCTTGAGAAAGCTTATGCCTGTATGTTCCTTATACTAATACACCCCTTTGTTTTTCAATTTCACAATTGTCAGTTTTATTTTGTTTTGTTTTGTGTGATTCAATTTTTTAATTTTTGTGAATTTTAAGATTATCAATTTGGTTTTGATTAATTTTGTGATGTTTTTGGTTTGATTAGTGGACAATTACCCTTCGGAGCCGGTGAGGGTAGAGTTGTCTGAGAAATTAGGGTTGACGGATCGGCAGCTGCAGATGTGGTTCTGCCATAGGAGGTTGAAGGATAAGAAGGAGTCTGCCCCCAAAAAGCCGACACGGAAGCCAGTGCCCCAGCCTTTGCCGGATTCTCCGATGGATGAGCTTAGGTTGGGCTCTAAGCATGGCAATGAGTATGGATCAGATTCGGGTTCAGGTTCAAGTCCGTATACCCATATGGAGCCCCGGAATGCAATGCCCCAGAGTGTTGGTTATTATGAGTCGCCCAAGGTTGAAATGGAGCTTAGAGCAATTGCTTGTGTGGAGGATCAGTTAGGTGAACCATTGAGGGAAGATGGACCAATTCTAGGAATAGAGTTTGATACATTGCCACCAGATGCATTTGGGACACCTATAGGTATATGATAAAGCTTGTGCTACTATATTCGTTGACTGAGTTACTGAATGCTGCTGCAGGTTTCTTTTACATAATTGGTTGTTTGAATAATACTAGCAACAGAACTCTTTAACTTACACTTTGTAACACACTCTATTTGATTGGTTAAAATTTACATAGGTCCCCACCAAAACATGCGGGTCCCATATAAATTTTGTGGACCCCACGTGTATAGAGTGGGTTGGAAGATGTTTGTTGCTAACTCTCCTTGGGTGTCAATATTTCTTAACCCTTAAGTTAACTTGAGATATCTGAATTTCTTTCTTATCTTCCTCGCATTTTAAGACCGGTCTGATATTAGAAGATGTTTTATATTATTATTTCTTGTTTTCACTTTCAACTACGAAAATTCCATCTAGTTTTTAATTTGTTCCATGTTTGTAACTATTGAAAGCATATTTTTTTTAACTATTTCATGTATAAATATTTGAAAAATAGAAAATATTTTTTTCCTTCAAACAAAACATGAAATATATTCCATTCATTCCCTGTTTTCACTTCACTGTTTCCTGATATAAATCCTTGAGAACGAAACAGTTATTTATACCAATCAGAAAACCAATCTTGTTTCATTTACCATTTTTCTTTGTTATCTATTTTTGAAGGTTTATACAAGAAACGGTGAAAATAATATCGAACAGGCCCTTATTGACTGTAGTGGCTCTATTTCTGTCATAAATATGTTTTCTATTTCACGTGGAGAAATGTTTGAATTTGGCTTTACTTTTCCATATCTAAGATTGCTTCTTTGTGATTAAAAGAAGTTGCTTGAAACAATAAATATAATGTTTAAGTTATTTGTGATCAGTGCATACAACACTGTTTGGCTACTAACACTTTTGGTATATATTTTTTGAATCAGCAGTTACAGAACACCAGAAGCGGCCTGGTCTTTCCTATGACAGTAAAATATATGGAAGACATGATATCAGAACAAACAAGGTGGGTTGTCTCTATTCTATAACGGTATAGTATATTTTGGTCAAGGAAATGAACCTTGTCTGAACTTGGAGGTAGCTATGGTGATTGTGTATCTTCTTAAAATGCTTGTTTTTCGTGCCAGTTTATAGCTGTCTATTCCTTTAGTTCTTTGCTGTTTGGGCTTTTATCTTTTTCTGAATGGCCAACTGGTAGTACCAGCATGAAACAGGGATACAGGGACTTCTATATTAATTTTGATAAATGTGCATTTTTGTTTCTTAAACATATTTATTTATATGCTACTTTTGTACAAGGATAATGGAAGAAAGGAAAAAGGGTTCTTAGGGTTGGAGTTAGCCTGAACTTTTGTTTGTAATTTCATGTTTAGATTTGGTGTTTTCATGGTAAGTTTGGATGTCTTTATGATGTTTATTTTTGGTAGTATCTTTTGTCTTGAACTGTGGATTATCTTGTCAAATGCTCTTCCGATACAAATATTCTTCTGTCTGTGTTTTCTTCATTGGTCTGAGTAGCTGGAAAACCTGCCGTTCCTGTGTTTTATTTTTTTAAATGGCTGGGGATATTTATTTGTACTGCTTCTGAGCTTGATTTGAAATGAGCTTTATTTTAGGCTATGGCGAGGACATCTGATGAATATCAATTTCTACCAAACCAGTCTGGCATTAGATCTGATTCTTTTGGACAGTTCAGCCAATCTCATTCACATGTTTCAATGGAGGGTCCTTCAAGAAGCCCTCAATTTGTGCTTGGAAATGAACGGCTACCTAAAATTCATGCCAATCATGGACATTCTTCACGAGTTTCTCTTTTGTCTCAACAAGACAGGCAACGGAGCCCCTATGAATCTCCTTCTCAAGATGACAATGTTTCCTCCCCACGGGAATTGTACCCAAACACAGTGAAAGTTGAAATGAACTCCTACCTCACTGATTGCCAAACTGTTGGGCCAGAAAATCCCAATGCTTTAACTAGTGGACAATTTTTGCAAAACAATGTTATGCATATCGATAAGAAACGAAAGGTATCTTTGAGCTATCTTCAGTAACTAATGTTGTAATTTTGTTCAGCCTTCAACTTGTGGAAGTATATAGTCTGTTAGTTGCAAATGATCATTTTTTTATGTTTGACTTTGTAGGGCGATGATGCCAAAAATACAAGGGATGTTGAAGCCCATGAGATGAGAATCCGGAAAGAGCTCGAGAGACAAGATATCCTTAGACGAAAGGTTCTTTTGAGATAAATTTAGTTTAGCCTACTATCATACATTTTATGTAGATATAGCATTCTTAGTTTGCACTTTTTAAACTAATTCCTACTTTTCCCCTCTCTTTTTTTTTTTTAGAATGAGGAGCGAATAAAGAAAGAAATGGAGAGACAGGATCGTGAAAGAAGGAAGGAAGAAGATAGGTTGATGCGTGAGAGGCAGCGTGAAGAGGAAAGAACTAAACGAGAGGAAAAACGTGAAATTGAACGAAGGGAAAAATATTTGCTGAAAGAGAATTTAAAAGTAAGTTTTTAAGTCCAATGATGGTAAGCTTTATTTTGGCTAATATTTAGACATTTGATAATATTAATTGTATTTCCATTTATTCTATCTTATAAAGGCTGAGAAATTGAGGCAAAAAGAAGAGCTTCGCAAGGAGAAAGAGGCAGAGAGAAGGAAAGCTGCCCTTGAAAAGGCAACTGCCCGTAGAATAGCTAAGGAATCTATGGAACTTATTGAGGATGAACAGCTGGAATTGATGGAGTTAGCTGCCTCAAGCAAGGGGCTTTCCTCTATTATTCGTCTTGATTTTGATACTTTGCAAAACATTGAATCATTTAGGGGTGAGATATTTTTTATGTACTATTAAATTAAAATTATTTGGGTATTCAGTATTTATCTGGAGGTACTGAAAAGGAGAATGAGTTTCTAGTACTGAACCCTTATATTATTGTAGGTTCATTGTGTCTTTTCCCACCTGAGAGTGTAAAGCTAAGAAAACCATTTGCTATCCAACCATGGATCAACTCAGAAGAGAATGTTGGCAACCTTCTCATGGTATGTTTTCATCATGACTTTTTGCTTCCTTGTAACACAACACATATTAAGCAATGTGCAAAATCCTTAAGTTACCTGATTTGGATACAACTTCTGGTAAATTGTGCATTTGGCTTTGGCCTTTTGCAGTCTAAATTTATAAAGTTATTTTTTAGTGTATGGAGCTTGTTTGTTGGATCAGCAGTTCTGTGGATGTACTGAATTTATTTTTGACATATTGCGCTAACAATTTATTCTTGATTTGGCTTATTGCTTAATTCGAGGATTCTGAATTTAAGATTTAAAAGCTGTGGTGTGGTCTATTTCAGGTTTGGAGGTTTTTGATTACCTTTGCTGATGTTCTGGAGTTATGGCCTTTTACTCTTGATGAGTTCGTGCAAGCATTTCATGACTACGTTAGTCATTCTGGCCTTCGCTAGTGATATTCTGCAATTATTTTAACTATTTTTGCACTATATTTGCTCATCCTGGATGTTCAAATTATTTGTCTCAGGATTCAAGATTGTTGGGTGAGATACATGTTGCTCTTCTTAAGGTGATAATAAAAGACATTGAAGATGTTGCGAGGACACCTTGTACAGGGTTAGGAATGAATCAGAATGGTGCTGCTAATTCTGGAGGTGGCCATCCTGAGATTGTGGAAGGGGTAAGTTTTGATATTTCTTAAATTACACTTGTCGTTTCTTTAGAGAGATTTGTTCAATGAAATCCAATCATGTAATTGCCTTTTTTATGATAGGCATATGCATGGGGCTTTGACATACGGAATTGGCATAAGCACTTAAATCAATTGACATGGCCAGAAATTTTCCGACAGCTAGCATTGTCTGCAGGATATGGACCACAATTTAAGAAAAGTACTATTACATGTTCACGTGCAAATAGTAAAGATGAGGTTCAGTTTACATTATTTTGCTTTTAAAATTTCAGCTGCTATAAAATTTCTTGTGTTACATGAATACCTCCATATTTTAGCGATTTTAAGAATGATAATGAGAAATATAGTTAAGATATAGTTTCAGGATGGTTTCTTATGAGCTTATATGTTCAGCTGGTACCTTTGGAAACATATTGTTTCTATCAAAGTTCCTGACAAGTTTTTGTTTGCATGCATTCTGATCAACAATTTAACTAACTGATACAATCAGTTTAATTAACTTCTGATCACATTGTGTACCTAATTACAGGGAAGTTGTGAAGATATCATTTCTACACTTCGTAATGGTTCAGCAGCTGAAAATGCCGTAGCAAAAATGCAAGAGAGAGGTCTATTAGGACCTCGAAGATCTAGGCATCGGTTGACCCCTGGAACAGTTAAATTTGCAGCATTCCATGTTCTCTCACTAGAGAGTGGAGAGGGATTGAATGTACTAGAGCTTGCCGAAAAAATTCAGGTGAGTTCATATCCATATTCAATGATTTTTATTTTCAAGTCTGTTCTTAACTTGTTTCTTTCTACCTGTCAGAAATCTGGTCTTCGGGACCTGACAACCAGCAAGACACCTGAGGCATCAATTTCTGTTGCTTTGACAAGAGATGCCAAGCTTTTTGAAAGAGTAGCTCCATCAACATATTGTGTGCGTGCTGCATTTAGGAAGGATCCTGCTGATGCCGAGTCCATTCTTTCCGAAGCAAGAAAGAAAATTCAAATATTTGAAAATGGGTTTCTAGCCGAGGAAGATGCTGATGATGTTGAAAGAGAAGAGTCAGAAAGTGAAGTTGATGAGGATCCTGAAGTTGACGATTTGGTTAATCCTTTAAGTGTTGACAAAAAATCTGAACAGGGTAATGATTTCTCATCAAGTGGAAAAGAAAATCTGGGTCCAGATGGAGAACTTAAAGATCAGTTCAATAAGGATCTGCCTTGTTTTCCTGAGAATGGTTCCAAGAATACTGATTGTCCCATTGCTGTCTCAGGAGAACCTGTTGCTTGTGAAAATCTAAGTGCCAGAAATCTTGGTGACGATAATATGGAAATTGATGAAAGTAAGTCTGGAGAGTCGTGGGTTCAAGGGCTTACTGAAGGAGAATATTCTGATCTCAGTGTAGAGGAGCGATTAAATGCACTTGCTGTATTGGTTGGTGTGGCAAATGAAGGGAATTTGATCCGTGTTGTTCTTGAGGTAAATTTACTCCACAAAAAATATTCCCGTCTTGCTTTTTGTATTTATTTATTAAATTGACATGAAATTGTCCAGGATCGCTTGGAAGCAGCTAATGCTCTGAAGAAGCAAATGTTGGCAGAAGCACAAATAGATAAAGCTCGCCCAAAAGATGATAATGTCACTAAATCAGATTTTCCGTCTATCAATGGTGACAAGGTTGAAACACAGTTTACATGTGCTGCTGTGGACGGCAACCACAGTCCATTTCTTGGTATTTGCAATAATAATAATAATGTGGAGTCTCCCAGCAAAACAGAGAATAAAAGTTCAGCTCTTGTTGGACAAAGCCTGTCTGAAAAGCTCTCATCAGTTCAAGATCTCTGCATAGGTCCTGATAATCATCAGACACTTTTATCTGCACAATATTCAAAACGGTCGCGATCTCAGTTAAAATCGTATATTTCCCATCTAGCAGAGGAGATGTACATCTATAGATCCTTACCCCTTGGGCAAGATCGCAGGCATAATCGATATTGGCAATTCGTTGCATCTGCTTCTTGCAATGATCCTGGTTCGGGCAGGATATTTGTTGAATATCATGATGGCAAATGGAGGCTTATTGATTCCGAAGAGGTAAACCGTTTGTTTGTCTTGTTTATTTTTCCTTTTCCCGATAGACTGTTCCCCGTTTTTCCAATCAACTCATTTCTAACTTCGATAGATATCACACCAGTTCTTTTGAAATTGGCTTAGTCATTGAACTGGAAATGAAGACACATTCAACCGTGATCAAGTCTTGAGTGTAGGGTTATTACAAACAGAAGAAAGTTTATTATACCTATACATATGCATACAAGTGAAATACTGAAACAAATAGTAACAAAAGGTGTGTACTGTGTAGTTGTAGAATGACTTGCCCATTAACTTGGGGGGCTATGTCTGACAGCTCAGGTCTTACACATCATGTTTCTAGCATTGTCCAATATTAAACAGGGAACAAGTTATAATAAAATGAACCAGTTTGCATGGTTCACTGATTCTCTGCAGTTCAATGGTTCCTGTCGATGTTATCAAAATCGATACTTTACCTAGAATCGAGAGGAGTGCGATAGATCGTTAATCGTGAATCCTAACACAATTTCAGATTCTATATCAATTTTTAAATTATTCCTGAGTTTATAGTTTTCTATCTCGATTTCCACCTATACCAAAGCTCTATATTTTCATTATGATGTCCTCCAATGTAATGCTTCCCATTACTATTTTCACTGTTTAGTCCCAGTTGTTAGTATATTTTGATTAATCCGTTGTTAGTTTATAGCGACGATCTTTCACCTTCCTATCCATCGTGGTGAAATCCAGCCTCATCCTCAATTCTCTGGTCATATCCAGCCATTTTTCTTTCTGCTGCATTGCCTTTCTGGCAAATTTTGTCTCTTTATTCAGTAGGCACATGTGCTTTTATGTGTGTCATACTTCTTGCACATAGCTCCATGCACATGACACTAAAGCCCCGGCTTATTCAGTAGGCACATGTGCTTTAATTTGTGAATTTCAATTTTCAATATTGCTTTCATCTTTGTTGCAGTTATAATATTTATTTGACTAATTGTATACAGGCCTTTGACGCACTTCTGAATTCATTGGATTCACGTGGGATCAGGGAATCTCATTTGCGTCTAATGTTGCTAAAGATTGAGAGTTCATTTAAGGAAAATGTTCAAAATAATGCAAAATGTGCCAAAATTGGAAATACAGATGAAACTTGTGTCAAAAATGAAACCGATGAAACAGATTCCAGTCCTGATCTCCAGACTAGATCTGACAGTCCTAGCAGTACTCTTTGTGGCTTGAGCTCTGATACTTCAGAAACTTCGTCATCCTTTAGAATTGAGCTTGGAAAAAGTGAGAGCGACAAGAAAGCTGCCTTGAGAAGGTATCAAGATTTTCAAAAATGGATGTGGAAAGAATGCTATAACTCATCTGTATTATGTGCAATGAAATATGGGAAAAAGAGATGCAAACCACAGGTTGACATATGTGATACCTGTCTCAATCTTTATTGCTTGGAAGACTCCCATTGCAGCTATTGCCACCGTACGTTTCCATCAGATGATGGATTTAATTTTTCTAAACATGCAATTCAATGTGGAGACAAGTTACCCAAAAATATTTTTATTTTGGAATCTTCTCTTCCATTGCGGACAAGATTGTTGAAGGCCCTGCTGGCTTTTATTGAGGTGAGTTGATAATACTTAACATTTTTTACCTTGAGCCTTTATTTCTCCACTTAATTTCAAATATTGCCTTTTGAGGGATGTTATATTCATATTCTGATTTATAGGTATCTGTTACACCTGAAGCATTGCAATCAATTTGGTCAGAAGATATTAGGAGGCTTTGGGGTGTGAAGTTGAGCAGATCATCTTCTGTTGAGGAACTTCTACGGGTAGCCAGTTCAATGAAAAATTTATATATCTTTGTAACATTTTAAAGATTGAATATCGTCAATTATTAATACATTTCCAAATTTAACAATCCATATTGCAGATATTGACTCTATTTGAGAGAGCACTAAAGCGAGATTTTATATCGTCACCCTTCTCTACAACTGCGGATTTGTTGGGGATGAACACTATGTCGGAGAGTGCTAGATGTACTTCTATGGATCTTGAGTCAGTCACTGTTCTTCCATGGGTTCCACGGACCACTTCAGCTGTGTCTCTTAGACTTTTTGAGTTTGATACATCCATCATCTACGAACAGTTAGAGAAGCCTGAGCCTTGTGAGGAGAAAGAAGCTAGATACATAGTGAGTCTCTTTCAGTGTTCCTTTTTTATTCAATTGCTTTTGCGCTTAAAATATTGTGTTGTGGTTGCTAAGGAATACAATGAGTTGTGACTGAAACTTCAAATTTTTTATGATTTCTAATTAACATTAGTCATCTAACTTGTTTTCCTGCAGAAGCTTCCTTCAAGATATGCTTCTGCCAAACCAGCAGACTTAGACCGAGATGGATTCATGAAAGGGAACTCCGCCCCTACGAAAATTGTGCGAAGCAGCAGAAAACGGGGACGAGTAAGTCACGATAAAGGAAGGGTTAGAAAGCTGTCTAAAAGAACAGATGATTCCAAACGAGACAACGGCCACCATAATTTTAAGGTCACTGAGAATCTGGGTCAAAGATTAGAACAGCAGAGGCAGGGATCACAAGGACAAGCAGGTGGACGTGGCCGTCGAACAGTAAGGAAAAGGAGAGCGGAGAAGAGGGTTGTTGAAGATTTGTTGATGGGACATAGAGCTGCCAATCATAGCTCCAATATTGATAGAGAACCATTGAGAATCTTGGATGAGGACTGGAATGATGAGAAGGCTAGTCCCATCCAGATGGAAGGTGCTGACATGAGTGACAGTAGCGAAGAGGTTGAATATGATGACAACGCCCAAGCAGTGGAATCTGATGAAAATGTCGAAGCAGTTGAATATGACGACCACAATGCCCAGGCAGTGGAATCTGATGACAATGTTGAAGCAGTTGAGTATGGTCAAGGAAACTGGGAGATAGGTTTTAATGGTACCCCCAACAGATGGAATAGGGATTTGGTAGGAATGGGTGATGAAGAAGATGCTGAAGTTTCTGAAGATGACAATGGCATTGAAGAGAATGAATTGGAAGAGGAGGAGGATTCTGAGGCAGATGTTATGAGCGAGGGTTCAGACGGTATGGCAAATAGAGTTGTAAATGAAGAAATCTCAGACTCTAGTGACTCTGAAGATTCTTCTGATTAGAACATTACTTTTGAATTGATCAAAACTAGAAGGGATTGCATTTCAAGGCTGCATTACATTTTTACGTTGCAGCTTTACAAGGTACCTCTGTGCAGTTATGCTCCAACGACCAAAGGTTTTATTACCTGTTAGTAGAATTATAGTGTATATTATCCACACAGTGGATTTTTGTACTTTTAGACATTTTCAAGCTGAGGGCTAAGCCTGATTAATTTTTTTCACTTGTATTAGATATTCTCATTAATTAATAAACTCGTATACCTTGAATATCTCTTTAGTTCTTCTCTTCAAATAATTTTTTTTCCTTGAGAATTGACCAAGTTTACAAGGTTGTTGAAGTAAATTATTGTATTTCATGCTTTTCTTTAAATAAAAACAAGTAAACTGGATTGATAACGAACCCTCGAATTTTGCTTAACAAAATTTGCTTTCAAATAAATACTAAAGTGCTAGGAACCAAAAAAATCAAAAATACTAAAGTGCGACATGAAGCACCGGTATTTAATTAAGATCATAAGGAGCATACAAATAATATTATTTTAATCTTTTTTTTTACTTTAGTTAAAAAACAAGGAATAAAGGTTGAGAAACATCAAATCTTAAAAAAAAAAAAAAAAAAAATAGAAACGTGAAATTACTTATGAGTTGTATGATACAACATGCCATTTCTTTCTATCTAATGTTGTATTATTGTGACAGTTTTACCCTTCTCCGGTGGTGGTGGGCTTTGGTGTTTAGACTAGTCAACTAATTGTTTACTTTTTCTTTTGTGAAATAAACTTTACCGTTTTGCTTTAAAAAATCAGCATACATTATTCTAGGCGCACCTTTCGCGGGAATAACCAAGTGAGGAATAGATTAGATTATAAACACACAAATGACATGGAAGCTTCTTAATTTACTTTCAAAATCTCCTTTTCAAATTGTTCATATTTATTTCTCTTTTTCTGTCTATGACCTTGACTTATGAATATATCCAAATTTCTTTTACAAAGTTATTATTAACTATTCAAGTACTACGATATCCGAATATAAGAAGAAAAAAAAATTCTTTCATTAAAGAAAAATAAATTTATATTTGGATTTTATTTTCTTCTATTGAAACTTCCATATAGAACAAACATGCAAGATCTTCTTAACACCGTAGTCAAATTTTTCTTTTTCGTTTTTTTATTTTGTCTATTCCAACAAAAACAGTTAGAAGATTTGCTCAATTTACGTGTTCCTGTTATGACATAAATGAATCAAGAAATTTACAAGCATCACATTCACATTCACATGGGTTACGCGAAGTAGTTGGCATGCTTGCTGCATGACAAAAATTGTAACCTAAAGATTTTTTAATTTTCATCAACTTAGATTTATTATGTGCCTAAAGTCCTTTTCTTTGAGATAAATTTACACCCACCTCACTAAGATAAAGAGGCCAATCTTCAATTTCTTTGTCCTATTTTAATTGAGATTAATTGGTGTATACTCTCATAGTAAAAAGTTTTATAGGATCGAGCATAGTCACATTATGTTAATATGTTTGTCAAAGTTGAATTTTTTTACTAATTGAAATTTTACGATTTTAACATATATTGTAATTAAGGATGGATACTTTAATTAATTAATTAATAAAATAAAATAAAATAAAATAAAGGTCAAGATGTGACTTCAACAAAAGAAATGGAAACCAAAATGAGTACCGAAGCTTCAGTGAATTTAGTGTGTAAAGGAAATAAGAGTGAGGCGCATGCACTTTAACAAAAAGTCACTGAATTATAAACGCGTAACGCTTTGTTAAGGATGAACATCAGTTATGTAGAAGAAGTATAGTGAATGCAGTAAAAGGGGTTGGTGTAGTCCATAATCTAGACAAAATATTGAGGGCACATGGTCATGAAGGAGTTGGCACCAAATGCTATTATTTTCAATTTTTCATGTCCCTACCCACTCCACAATCCACGCATAATTACTCGTCCATGCCTTTCTTTTTTTTCTTCTATTTTTCCATACTACCCTTGTGGCCTAATCATCATCCAAGCTTCAGCTTTTTTATAACATAATCATCTACCCCACTTTTTATTAGATTATACCCCTACTTGACTCTCAATTTAATTTATTACTCTACTAATCTATCTTGGGATTTTCTTTGGCAGGTTATGGGGTATTAATATGATTAATTTATTTTTTTCTTTCTAAAAGCTAAAATGTGTAAAGTTAATTTGACTTGTATATTTTTTTTTAAAAAAAAACTAAATATCTTTTGCGATATATAGAGATTAATCTCTATATAAGATTCAAATGAACGGCAAATTCTCCTTTAAAATTTTATTGTTAGGTTAAATTAATTTATGGTGCAATTTACACTATTGTAACAATTAGTGTAACAGTATTTCAATTAATGAAATAAAAAATAAGATTTTTATTCAATAGAAGAAAAAATGTTTTTTTTTTTTTTTTATAGTTCTAATACACAAGACAAAAAAAGGCTTAGTATTTGCCACTTGCTACTAGCATTCATGCAATGGTTGCATCATAGTTTATGAAGCAACTACTAATCAATCATGGGTTTGCTTAGAAGAAACGAAATATAATGAGGTTCATTAAATGTTTAGCATTATATATATGGATAAGAATAACGAGAGCTTGGTTAAATATTCTGATTTTGAAGGATTCCACGATCCATCCTATCCCATGACACTTGTACCATTAAATTTAGTTCTTAAAAAATCATTGAGAAAATAAAATTCCACTCTTATTAATTAGTTAGTACTATTTTTTGGTCTAATAGTAAGATCTC
Organism: Cicer bijugum; assembly: GCA_037974875.1. Lineage (NCBI taxonomy): Eukaryota > Viridiplantae > Streptophyta > Magnoliopsida > Fabales > Fabaceae > Cicer > Cicer bijugum. Next base: position 1,130,478 of record JBBPBT010000938.1, on the reverse strand, counting down.
CAATCCAATATGATGTCTCTCTGCATAAACAAATAATTAGAGTCTCCCCTGCAATGCCAAGAGTTATATTAAGTTGGCTTTATTTATATAATGGGTGCCGTCCCTTTAATTATATGCTGTTCTAGAAAACTCTCTAAGAAAATTCATTCGTACCCTTCATATTAATTATGGTGTTTAGCTTAAACCTTTTTTAATAATTTAAAATTATTTAGATAATATGATTCAGGTCTATTTTGATTTAACCAACATTAAAAATACAACACTATTAAAAATTTTGAAAGAGAACTTTTATATCATCATACACTTATGTGACTTAAAAAATTTATTGACAATTGCACGCAGATCATACTTATTTATAAAAAAAACTTTTTTTATATCAGACCCTAAACTCTTATTTGCTAGGCTTATTGGTCCAAGATTTGCAATTTACAATGATTTTGCTTTGCATAAATAAATGAGCATAATCCTGTAATTTGGCAAGAGTTGTATATAATAATATACACTATATGCTAATACAAAAACAAAATGGACCCATTTTAATGAATAAAGGTTTATCTTGAATAGGGGACCACAATCATCACAAATCTCTCCTCCCATTTGCACCTAATAAGTGGAAATTATTGAAAGAGGTAAAAGAAAAGGCTAAAGTCTTCTATATAAAGATATTTGAACAATCAAAGCTACTCATCACACTACACACACTCTTTCACCACCATTATCTATGGCTCTCATCTCAAAATTCCTTTCTTTCTTAATCTTAACAACCCTTTCAATTTCTCTTCAAATTCATGCCAGAGAAAGTCAATTCTTCAGCAAAGTCACACATGTCAACAACAATTTCAAAGAGAGTGAGGTTCCCAACACTGAAGAACCATTAAACAAACAAGAACAACAACCAGTTTTCATACCAGAAACTGAAAACAGTTATGGCTTATATGGTCATGAATCTGGTCTACACCCCCCTACCACCACTACCACAAATAATGTTGATTCCTACACCCCCACCACCAAAACTTACAATTCATATCAAACTTCATCAGAAGATGAAACCTTTAAATACCCCAACAATGTTAACAATTACTATAGCTACCCAAAGGAATCTCATAACACCAAATACCCAAATGAAATCAGTGACACCAACAACAACAACAACAATTACTACTACAACAACAACAACAATAAGGATTCTTATGTTGGTAATCAAGATGAACTTAGCAACAAAAAGTTCACAGAAGAAGGATACAACAACATGGAAAATCAGAACAACAACAACAACAATAACAAGTATTATAGCCACAACAACAATGTTGCTGAAAAGGAAAAATACTACTTCAAAAGTAATGCTGTTAATAACAATGGTGAGAGGCAAGGTATGAGTGATACAAGAGTTATGGAAGGTGGAAAATACTTTTATGATGTTAACTCTGAGAAATACAATCCAACATTCAATGGAGGTTCATCTAAAGGAGTAGTGAACTCTGAGAATTGGTACAACAACAAAGGTTACTTTGGTCACAACAACAATGGAAACACCTTTGATAATAACAAGAACTCTATGGATGGTTATCAGAACCAGGAGGAGTTTGAAGATGATCAACAAGAGTTTGAGCCTTGAGATTGAATTAAATCATTAACAAAGTGAAGAAGAGTTCATTATCTTTTTTTTGAGTTTTGGATGTGGCTGTTCAATGTTTCGATTCTCTTTAAGCTGTTTTATGGTGCAATGGTTTTCAAAACTGTTAAATTTAATGAATTTTTTCAGTAAATTTAATAGTCCTTAACGATACTGCACCATATAACAGTTGTAGAGGATTTAGGTTCGATTATTGAATGTTTTAATGTGCATTAGATTAAAAATCACAAAAAAAAAAAGGTTTAAAGATAGCATAAGTTATGGAAAGTGTTAATGTTTTATTTTATTTACTTGGTTGGTGATATTCCTGTTAAATGTTGCTACTTATGAAATTGCACAGTCTATGTTATGATTTGGAAATACTGCATCAAGTATGAAAGAATTTTTATTTTGAGCTTAAAGTTATCAAGAGTTTGTACAATCATTATTGTGAAGTAGCTTGTTTGTTACTCCTTTTACTTTTTTTTTTTTCCTTTCATTTTTTACCTTAAAAAAGAAAAAGCTTGTGCTTTGTTAAGCTTTATTTTTCTCTTTAAAATCAAAGGATTAAGGAGATAGAGGAAGAAAGACAAAATGAAATCATAGTTTAGTTTTAAAGTTAACATTGGTGGTCCATCTTGTCTTATGCCTACCAACCCAGATTATGAATCATAGATACCATTTTCAAACAGAGTGAGTGGAAAATGTCTTTTTTGTGATATCTTCCCTTTTGCACCATAGTGAACAACAAAATGGTGTCAAATATTAGGAAGGAATAATACAAATTAGTAATCCTTTCACACTGCTAAGTTATTCTTCATTAGACTTTATGGTGTTGGAGTTCGTGTGTCTTTTGGTCAAATTTGTTACTCTTAAAAAATTGAATTTTATTGGTTTGAGTTAAATTAAAAAATTTGTATTTTGTCTGTCAAATTCAAACCACCTCAACTCGGTGATGAGTGAGTTGGTTTAGTTCATGAAACATAATTTTTTTTTTTAAAATATGTAATTTAATGTCATTCTATAACTTCATGAAAATTCCAAGATTTAAACTAAATCTACTATATAATTTATACTAAATTAAAACAATATTAGATGAATACATAAAAGTCTTAAATCACATTATTAAAACAAGTTATTAACAGAGCAGAACAGACAGTTTTGAAATTATAAATCCATTAATTAAATCAAATTATTTCGGATTTAACTAAATTGATATGTTGAACTTGAACTTACACGATTTTAGATAAAATATTCAATTGAATTAATTTCGGTCATCAAATTAATATTGTATTTTATCAAATTTTTAATATTGTATTTTATATAAAAAATTTAAGTTGTAAATTTTTAAAATATATTAACGGTAAAAACTCTAATCTTTATTAAAGAAAGATAGTGGATTAAATTTGGATTGACATT
>JBBPBT010000938.1:1109749-1123543 GCA_037974875.1 Cicer bijugum | reverse complement strand
TTTTAAATTCTCCACCTGATCTACAACATTTAAGTAGAGTAATTTAATATTTTTTTCTAATATAAAATAATATAGTACAAAATTTTAAAAAATAAAGTATTATAATAAAAAAAATTCGTTCTTAGAACGATTCGATCTCAATTATAAAAGGTCAAACAAATGGTTGATCACATAGTTAGTGACCGCTGAAAATTCAATTTCTTTTCAATTAACTATCTCAATTATTTTAATACCTTTAAATTTTTGTCAGTGAGATTGAAAATAACACGGGAAAGAGTTTTTAGAATAAAAAATTGAATAAAGAGAAAGGGAAGAGTGAGCGGACTCTCACCTCAAATATTTAAATATGGAAAAACTCAATAACTAAATTGAGAGATGGCTATGGAGAATTTTTAATAAATTTTTAAAATAGATTACTCATAAATATTTTCATCTCACTTCTTTCTCAAAAAAGTGAAGAATTCCTTTATGTTTAACTGTTTATCTACTGCTCGAAAATCAATTAAAATAACCAAGTAAGTGCAACCAAGTGAATAGTTAAGAGGTTACATTTCATAAGATAACTTGATGTTACTAGATTCTTGAAAAGGTAAGATAATTGATGTAATGCTATTCATGCATAGACACCGCTCCTTGTATATTGAAAGTCCTTTTTATGCATAGACACCGCTCCTTGTATATTGAAAGACCATACAACGTGTTCTATTGCTTGTTGCTAACAACGATATAAGTATGTGTGACTAAAACTAGAGCCGAAAACAAACTCATGTTTGTTGGTTCAGTGTGAATTGCATGGTGTACAAATGGCAATCAATGATGACACAAATAAGAAATTAATTAGATGACGCAGAAGTTTGGAAATTTTAACTGAGAGATGATATATTGGGAAATCAATTGAAATTTTCAAGTAAAATTAAATGAGTGAAAATTTAAGAGGTACATTTCATAAGGTGAATGTTATGTGGTGAATATATTTAAACTCTTGATCTTGAAAAGATGATACAATCAACGTGTTGAATTTATTTTCTTCTTCTATAAATAGAGATGCTTGTGAAGAAATGAAGTATATCGACTATGTCATAGAAGAAGATATGAGTGATTATTTAGTGTGATAAATGTGAATGTTATCATTCCTTATAATTTTAGATTGAGAGTACTCTAGGATAACACAAAAATTGGATGGATTACATCACTTTAATGTTATTTGATATCATAAATATATTATGTTTAGATGTTTTTGTCGATGTAGGTAAGAGATACTAAACCACATAAATTTGTATGTTCCTTTATTCTTTTTTTGGTATGTTTTATAGTTCTATCAAAGATCATTGGACGAGTGTGTTAATCATTGACTTGTAGGATTTTTTCTTATAAGTGAAATACGACTCCTATCAAAAGTCTCTCATATGTTCTTCTCATAACTCCTAAATAAAGCCTTAAAGATATGGTCTAAGACCTCCAATAAAGTTAAATCAAAAAAATGAATCACCTACAATTAGGGGTAGACAACCACCCGTGGCTCATATCAAATCGAATAGCCCGCGATCCAATTTATGTAATGGGTGGGTAGAAGCGGGTTAAGCGAGTCCACAGGTCAAATGAAACATGTTCATATGGTTTATAACAGACGGGTTCAATTGAGCATTTTTGGAATGCGAGTAATTGTTCCCGCCCAACTCAAATTACTAATATTATTAATATTTTCTCTAGTACAGTAATAAAAAAAGGCCTAAGTTTAGTAAACTCATTATTTTATCCTTATTCTTCACTCTCACTCACAAGAAACCATAATTTTTATCTCATCATTTTCACTATCTCGCTCACAACTCATACCCTCACGACTCACTCAACATTCAACAATAAACCATTATCACCTCCATTGATTCTACTTCGAAGCCACAACCACCTCCATTGTTTATGTTTCGAAGCCATCACCACCAGTTCTTCATATGCAAAGCCTTAACCCACCCCCATCATTTTTGTTTCTAACTAAAAAAAGATTTAGCCATCGATTCTGTTGACGTTGATACCCTCTTTTTTTGTTTCCTTTTTCTTATCATCAACTGTAAATGAAAAATAGATGTCTCACAAACACACATAATTACATGCAACATAATATGAGTTCTTGTTTTTGTTTTTAACAATTTTACTTAGGGTTTTCAACATTGTTTTTACTTATTCAAATCACAATAATTTTTTGTTTCGCTTACAATATGAATTTGATTAAAATGAGGAAAAACTTCAAAGTTTTTAAAATGGATTTAATAATTGTCTCCAAAATGGGTAAAAAAATTGACTCAAAAATTGGCCTTCACATAAAAAACAAAAAAAAACGTAATTGGGTTAGATATTTTTTATGGCCCAAATTGAAGTAACTGAACCGTTTTATCCGCTAACACATGAACCTGTGATTCGTCCAAACTGTGTCAATTGGCAGACTTTATTAGGTCTATGTTTCTCACCCGTGATTTAGGTCGGTTGTTGTTTTTGGACTCGAACCGATGCAATTTCCAGCCATGCCTATAATTGAATTCATGACACTAGTGTTTGAAATATATCACATCAACTAGTTGAAACATGACTTTTTCTTATATGGACAAATAAGATAGTATTCTGCCATGCATAAGTTTGTTGTCTCATCATATTTCATTTAATAAAAAAATATAACTTATTAATTCATTATGGAAATAAATCTGTGCAAGCTACTTACCTCATTTGTGCATTTTGATTAAAAAAAGTTCATTTTCATTTAAAAATGACTAACCTAAGTAACATAAAATATATTAGAGTTGTATAAGATCCGATCTGTCTCGCGAACCCGTCTTATCATATAAGCAATGAGACGAGTCTGACCCAATTTCAAAAAGAATAAGGACAAGCTAGAAATGGGTTCGGATTATCGCTTGAGTTACCTATCACGTACCAAATTAATTTAAGGGCAAATGATTATTTTAAGTTATTATTGATTCACTCTCTCTAAAAAAATTAATCACAAATTAAATAATTTATAATTTATAAAATAATATAATGAGTTACTACTCATATGTGACTTATTATGAGTTTATTTATGTTTAATTATTTTTTTTGATAAAAAAATTTAAATATTACTATTTGATGTCTCATCTTACGATCAACTCTATCTCGTCTTTATTTTGTCTGTCCTTAATAAAATCAAAATTTATTGAATTCAATCGAGTTAAAGGACGAATTATAATTTAAAATTTAATCCAATCGAATATTAAATCGGATAAATATCAGACCAAATTCAACCTAAATCGAGTTATTATTTATTCACCCATAAAACATATATACAACTCTTGCCTAAAGAAAAAAACACAACTCATTCTATGGTTGATTTTCTATTTTTTTTTATTACTTCAATAGTTGAATTTAAGACGCTTGAGGAGGCTCATAAATGCTTTTACAAAATTGTACAACTGACTAACTGTTGGATGGCAAAATAGGGAAGGGCCCAGTTTTGGGCTTTTCTCTGGATTTGGTTCTAACCTGATGAAAAGGCCCAGCTTTGTTGCAGTTACTATCATCATTCATCAAGCCCGTCGTTATACTAACGTCTATCGCTCCTAGATAAAAGTAACATAAACGTGAATCCTAGGTAAGTTTACTTTAAAAAAAAATAAAATTATTTTCAATATTTAAATATGTGTTGATTTTAATTTATTAACTCAGAGATAACTTTTCTTTTTTAAAAAAAAAACAACTATTTACAATAGAATTTAATTATTATATATTGTCGCTGTAAAAAGTTTTACTATTAAACATCACAATTATTTATGAAAAGAAATTTAGATATTATTTTATTAAAAGTCAAATATTTTTAATGATATAATGATTGTGATTGATTGATAATGTAATTTTTTTTTACACTTACGATATATATAAATTAAATAATTTACATTGTTGAAAAAAAGTAAAATTCCATAAACATTGTTACAACTATATTTTGGAAATACATCATTCTTAACAAATTTTTCATTTTGTCTTCATCATAATGGTACATTGTCAAATCATTTAGACTATTACAACCACAAAATTAGACAAAAGACTCCTAATACCGTCTAGAGTAATAGTCATTTCACCAAATGACACATGAAATTCACTAGTCACTATTAAAGGTGTTCAAAAAACCAAAAACTGAACCAAACTAAATCGGTTTTGAATTGAACTGATTTATAAAAATTGAGAACCGAACTGTTTTCGAACTAATTTTTTAAAATTAGAACTGAACGGAACCAGTTTTTAGTTCGAAAAAACTAAACCGAATCGATTTTTAATTCTAAAAAACCGAACCAAACCAGTTTTTATTTAAAAAACTTGAACCAAATTTGTTTTTTAGAAGTAATTAAGGGTAATAATGTAAATTTTGGCCTATATGAACAAAAAAACTAAGTTAGATCGGTTCGATTCAAAATAATAAACTAGTTCACCAATTTGTAAAACGGTTCAATTCGGTTTTTCCAAATTGAAAACTAGTTCGGTTTAATTTTCAAACGGTTTTAGTTTAGAACTGAACTTTGCGCACGTCTAGTCACTGTGTGTCATCTTCCAATAAAAACATATATAAGATTACTCTGATCATGTGCAAACTATATCGTTGTAGAGGACATAACTCAAATGTAGTAATTCATTGATTTATTTGAGTAGGAAATACATATCTAATATAAATGAATTTATCTTATTTTTTGCCATTTAAACAACTTTCAAGGCATGTATATCATGTTTAATTAAAATAACACACAATAAATTACACGATTAGTTAGTTTACTATATATATACTAAGAAATTTCACTATTAAAATAATTTTTTAAAACTAATTTTTTTCTTCTCAATCTCACTTACAATATTTTATTGTTTGAACATTTTCAATAAATTAAATTAAATTCTAATGAATTCCTAAAACCAATTAATCAATAAATCAACTATTTCAAATAAATTGAATTCCAAAAATTGATCTTGTAATAAACTATATATATTATGCTATATTATACTATGTAATAACATAAATTATTTACTTATCAATCCATTTCACACTCTAACTACAATGTGATGTTCATAATCTTTAAAGACGAAAAAGTCGTAAAGACCTCCAGAAAATAGAGGTTGTTCTAGTAGTTGATGTTGATGTATGTTATCATGGTGTTGCCCATGCTCCTTTTGATAATCAAACGCATGATTCTATTGTTTTTCTTGCTCAAACTCAGATTGAATATAATAATTCTCCTCTTGTTGCATCTCTTTGTTCCATAATCTTTTTCACTCTTCTGGTCTTCATTGGAAAAAAATATAAAAAATAGCCTATACAGAAAATTTCAAGAACAAATGAAATTTCCGATAGTTATTTTTCAATATTGAAAAATTTATTTTTTAAATATTTGAGAATTTCAACTGGAAATGTGCAATTTTCGGTAATTATTTTTTCAATACTAGAAATTTTAAAAATTAAATTTTTGATTAAGAACAACTACTAGATTTTCAAATTTTCGGATGAGACTAACTTTTAGAAATTTATAAAATGAAATATTTTAAAATATGGAGTAGGATTAAGTATCTGATATTTTTGTTACCGTATATTTAAAGATATTTTAATAAATTAAGAAATAAATTTTTTAAATTAACAAATATAAATTCAATTGTGTGGAGGCAAAATCCAATTTTTTTTTTAAAAATTGTGACATTAGATGAAAATCTTCTCAATTTCTGGTACAAAATCGTTACCCAATTATTATTCTCATAATAATAGGAAATAAAGTATAATTATAATATTTTATAAAAAAGTATTATTTATTTTATATAATGTTATATTTATATTTTTTTTTACCATTGTATTTTAATAATATTATTCAACAATAAAGTTAAGTTCGACCAACCATCCTTAAGCCCTAAAAAAAAAAAAACATAAGCCATAATCAATGATGCTGAAGCGCATGGAATGAAAAGGATCGAAAGAGTACACGTGTAAACACTTGAGTAGTACGTAACGTAAGTACAGGAAATAGAGACAGAGATGTTGAGTGGGACCTAGATAAGTTGGAGATAGCAATAAGATCGATCTACGAATATGACAGCTACTATATGTTACGGGGAAGGAATACCGACACTCCTTGCCGCTCCCTATTATCTATTTGTAAAAAAGAAATTATTGATTTGTTTATAAAAGAAAATTATTTTAATATAATTAACTTTTTCCATTTTTATTTTTTTAAAATTTTATTATTTAATTAATATTATATGGATTATTTTAATGTAATATTTGATTGAAATAATTTGATAAAAAATTGTATTTTTTAATTTTATTTATATATTCTTTAATATATATAAAATGATTAAATAATTCAATTATTATAATATAAAAGGATTATCTTTTAAAATGACACTTATTAGACTGTTCCTACAAAACACTAATTAGAGTTTGACTTTAACATAACTTTCAATTTTATTTTTCTTTTGACAAATAAAAAGTTGATTCATATCATAAGTAAATTAGTATAACCTCTTCGCTCCAAATTAACTTATTTTTTTAAAAAATAAAAATAATTGTCTTAAATGAATAATCCTCTAAATTTTTAATATATTTATTTTCAATTATATCATTTTATTAATATTATTTGTATTTTTAATGTTATCTTGTATTATGCATTTATAACAGCAACGATAAATCAATATTATCTAACATCAAACACGACTCAATTATTTTGTATTATGCATTTCTAACATCAAAGGATTTAATTATTTTAAGATACATAAAATATAAAATATAATAATAAATTTAAAATGTAGCAAAAGAGATGTAGACACACTTATTACAGTGTTGACATCCGCATGAATTTTGATGTTTATTTTTTTAGTTTAATTTTTTTTTTACTTATTATTATATTATTTCTAATTAAAAAATATAATTTTTATTTTTAAAAATCATTTTAATAATTGTAAAATATTTTTAAAAATATAATTAAATTGTTAAAATTAAATTAAAATAAAATTGCAGAACCCTAATTAAAATAAATGATTTTCGAAAATAAAAATTATATTTTTTAATTAGAAATAATATAATAATAAATTTATTTCACGTAAGCATCTGCACGTCACCTATTTATTGACACGTCATTAAAAAAAATGACAACTCATCATGATTTGGCATCAAATTCTGTTTGGGGGACTAAAATTGAGGACAAACAAAATAGGGGGACTATTTTCAATTTTCACCTATAATAGGGGGACTAAAAGTGCAATTAAACCTTTTTTTACTAGTGAAAAGTAAGACAAACCAAACAATTCATTAGTTAAATGTATTATTTATAATTTAAATTACTTGTGGATTGAAGAGGCTTAGTTTTATATATTTTTAATTTTAATTTATTGTTGGACATTTATTAATAAAATTATATTTGACGTAAAATAAAAGCTAAAAAAGAAAATAAACACTAGAAAAAAAACTTGAATTAAGAATAATCTTGAAGATGGTCGTGGTCAAATCGAGTTTAACTACCACATGAACATGATGATATAGGAGACTCATAGTTTTGATTTGGTTTTGCATTAATCAAATTCATTGCACCTACTCTTATATCAATCAAACGCTCTGAAAGGAGAATACTTGAAAACCTGAAAAAGATCAATATTAATGATATTTCTTTCAACAATTCCGACCGATCAAGCTTTGAAGATGTTTTTGGGAGTAGGGTTGACGAGTAGGGGTGGGAATAGGTCAGGTCAGGCTTTGAAAGACTTGAGTCTGACCTACGATTTATTTTTTTTGCTTACAACTTATCATAGGCTTTTTTTTGCCTAACCTTGATACCATATTACTGTTATAACACATATATGGCATATTATTGAATTACCTCTATTAACATTGATTAATCATAATGGTATATTACAAGTTATTTATATGTGATGATGTAACTGCTCTAACTAATCTAACTCAAGTAGTTACTCTTACTAACAAACTAAAACAATACAAAATAGATCAAATTTACTAATGTAACTATATCTAATAGCCTCCCTCAAGCTGGAGCGCATAAGTTCATTAAGCCTAGCTTGGAACAAAGATTCTTAAATGGTTTGGGATCGAAACCTTTGGTGAAGACATCTGCCAACTGCTGGGCAGAGCTGACAGGCAGAAGATGAAACAACTTCTGCTGGAGTTTCTCACGGACGAGGTGACATTTTTAATAGTCTGACCTGGTCTGGAAGCCTTTTTAAACGCAAACATTATTACCTCTTAAATAAATAAGGAACAACTACTGAGTAACTGACTAATTGAACGGTTACTGAATGTAAAACGACTACCAAATATAGAACCCCTACCGAATATGAAATGATTACTAAGTGATTGCCTAATTGATAGAATTTAAAATATAAAATAATATTATTAATATAATAATAAAAAATAATATTAATAAATAATAAATATATATAGGCCGACCTGTCAAACCTAATAAGTTTTTTTATAAGCTGTCTGACCTATTTAAATAAATAGGTTTTAAAAATAGCATGAGCCTAACCTTTTTATTAAATAGGTCAGACCAGACCATAGGCCCCTACGGATGACCTAACCTATTCTCATCCCTATTGACAAATGAGTTCTAAATATCTCATTTTAGTTAGAGATTCAGAGTATGAAAATATTATCAATACACGCCTTTTGTAAATCACATTCGTCATTTGGATTGAGATTAATCATTCACTTATACTCTAATAGAAAGTAATAAAGGTGTTGATTGTGTTGCAAAACACATGAAACACAATTTACTCTAATACTAAGTTCGACCTAAAGTCAAAAGTTAATAAAGTTAGAGTTTTAGACCTCTAAAAAAAATAATTAATTTTCCATGTTTATTTATGTGTCATAAAAATAAAAATATTGAAGTAGTGCAACAAATAAAATGACTCATAATTAATTATATTTATAAAAAAACTATAACTATTAACATATTTAATTAAAATACTTTAATTCTCTTAAAACAAGAAATGTAGAATTTAAATAAAAGTATAGTTAAATATTGTAGTTATTATTAAAAAGACATCTATTTATTTTATCAAAACTTTATTTTAAATCTCTTTAAGTGTTGGGTCAATCCTGCAAACATAATATTTTAAAAGTAGAAGCTAATTATAGTAATTTTTATGGAGATTCCTACTGTACATTGAAAAATTAACATATTTTGATACTATTAAAATTAAATCACTAATAGTTGAATGACATATAATTTATATATCAAAACTCTTAATGTAATCAATTTTAACAGATATTACAATAATTCATTTGTTGACAAATTAAAGAAAAAGTTAATTAAAAAATTCATAATATCACTACACACTACGTTTTTTACTATACCGTAAAATTTGTGTTTGCGTAACTGAGATAGTACTTAAACTTTGATATATTTAACTGCCACCTCACAGATCACTAATCGTATTTATATTCTTAATAATATTAGCAACTCAATATTTAAAGAGACTTAAGATACTAGTATTTCAAATCGCCAATAGAGCTTAAGGCACAAAACATGATGAAGAGCTTAAGATACTGGCATATCAAAGATGGAATACCTAGGCTAGTCTATTTTCACAACTATATATACCTTATTCACACCAAATTGATACTTTGTGTGTGTGTTTTGCAATTATAATACCATAACGATAAAAAGTAATTAATGATTAGTGTAGCATGGAGATTTATTGTAATTAGTCCAAAAGATATATATGTCATTATTTAAGCAAAGGAAAACATTAGTTTTGTTTCTAAAAAAATTAGTTTCGTACAAGAGAAAGACATAATTGTTAAAGGTCATAAGGGAAAAATTTGCTTTCTTCGTGGGAAGCCGATTTTTTTAGTACCAAACAGTATCTTGACTGTGAACATATTTAGTTTCGTTCAAATCTTAGTTTGTGTTAGAATTATCTGACATGATTAGCGGCATATAAGTAGCCAATCATTAGACTTAAGAGTTAATAATCTCTAGTTCAAGGCGAATCATTAATAAGAATTTGAATTTTGACGCTAGTCGCTAATAAAACTTATTCAAAGTTTACTTATTTTAAAATTAAACCCTGGATAATAAATGTTCTTAACAATTAGAGAATTAATATATATATATATATATATATATATATATAAACTACGGATTATGAAAGTTATGTTTCCTTGAAGTAACCGTTCTGTTTTGTTCATCCTTGATGCAAGTGCTTCTACACTTGAAACTATTAAAGTAAAAAAAAAAGTGTTACTCTTGTTTGAAGTGTCACCTCGATTAGAGTCTACGTGGATGTAAAATTAACATTAAAATGAGTTGGTGTTTGACCAATTCAACTAATTTGGACTCAAAGATCAAATGTTTGTTTGGTTTAAAGGGGGGAATGAAGATAATTAAGAAAATAGGGGTATAGATATGTTTTATATTTTTACAAAAGGAGGGGTGAAAAAGATGAATTTTAATCAAAATTATGTTCGGTTAAGGGGAGGAGAGAGATTTTAAGAGTGTGTTTAGAATTTAAGAGGGGAGAGGAGCACTTTAAAAAAAAAGGATGGATTTAGTGAAAATGATGAAGAGCTTAATAGGATGGATTTAATGAAGAGCTTTAGAGGATTTAATTTTCTTCATAATATAAAATCTTTTTAATTTGGAGAAACTAAAAAATTGCATTGGAGGATTTTGATAAATTTTCAAATCCTATCTATGTTGTTATAATATTCTAAATATTAAAAGTATATTAATCATAAACAATCTTTTATAATTATCTACAAAAAATACACCATCAAAAAATGTGAAAATTTTCTTTATCTACCTCCAATCATTCTACTGTAAAGCCAATTTTCTGATCATATAAATTATTTGAGAGTACTTATAAAAATAACTCAAGCCATATCCAAAATAACTAATGAAAATATCTTTTATATTTAATAAATAGATTATATACGAATAAACTTACTCTATAAAGCACTTATTTAAATTGTTTATTCAAATTAAATTAAATATGTCAATCGAGCAAGATAGGAACGGGATCGTCGAATTTTCCTGAGTCGTCCCCATTCTCATTCCTCACTATGCAGAGGTTTTCTCTCTGCTGGTATTCCCACGGATCCCCTTGACCTTGTGAAGACGTCATCGACATAAAAATATTTAAAACCTATATTATTTTTATGATGAATTTCAAGTTGCTTTAAATCTTTTGAGAATAATTGAAATAAAAGTAATAAGATGCATTATTTTGTTTTAAATTATGTTGATTTTATATAAAAAATAATAATAATGAACAAATATCAATAACAAAAAAAACCATATTCATTAATAATTTATTTTATACTATAATGATTCTTTAATTCTGTATAAAATAATAAAATACGAACTCCATTGAAGACGTAGTAAATAGTATACATTTTGCATTTAAAATTAATTAAAACCTGCAACATCGATCATTAATATAAAATTTTGGCAAGTAAAACTTCAATTTTAATTTGAACAAGACAGTGGGGCCCTGAATCTTAAATGTCTAACGTTTAAGGAATAATTAATACTATTATAACAGTTAGGAGACACGTAAATTCTCCGTTGGTTTCTCACTCACTCCATCATCATCATTTTACCATCAACTTCTTTCTAGCTACTTCTCAGACTCAGAAACACCATGGTTTTGCAGGTTATAATTCTCAACTTTGTTGCTATTATCATTCTCCTCAAATAACAACTATAACACATTCAAAATATATATTCCTTCTTTCTTTCTTCATTTTCTTCTTGCATCAATTCAGCTGGTTTATCATACATATATCAATGTTGGTTTGAGACTTCAAAAAATATCAAATGTTTTCTTTTATTGCTTTTGATGAATAAATGTTATTATGTTTGCACTGTGAAGTGTTTATAAACAGGAATTGAAATTGGTCAATGTCTGTGCCTCTATATAGTTTTGCTTTCTTTCTGTTATGTAAAATTCCAAAGTTAAAAGAATCTGTTTCTGAGGCACAGATTTGATTTTGTTCTGTCATATTTGCATGTAATTAATCTTGCTAGTGATATTTGTTTAGTGGAATTGAAATTAGATTTCAGCTCTGATTTTATGTTATGTGAGCTTCCTGTTATTTTCTGGGATTGAATATTATATATATATTTGGGAATTATTAAGCTGAAAGTAAACTTGATTGCAATGCAGTTAATTAGTCATGTAAGTAAAATTTGCAATTTGCAAAAGGGTTGGTATGAAGGAAAAATAAAACTATATCTATCAATGTGTAAGTATACTGAAAATTTTGTACTTTCCAGATGGAGTTACATGAAAGAAAAGGCACCTTGAAAGGGCCCCTAATGTAAATAAATAGTTGTTGTTATGAAAAAGGGTGGGTGTATGAATTTACATTTCATTAAAACCCATCAAAGTTTGTTGTCCGAACTTAATTGTATGAATGTGGTTTTTGAAGTGAAAGGCCACATAGTTCTAATAATGTCAACATGTCATGTACTATTAGGTGGTGGTATGGTATCTATAGAAGATGGGAGAAGTAACAAATGCTGGTCCCCTTCTGTCACATAGATTATTATTTGATAATTTTGGTAACTTAGATGGTTAAGGCTAGGAAAGTGGCAGATCCAATTCTCACATTTTGAGCATAGCATGTCAAAATTAGATGGTGTTGCTGTAGAGTTTCACTGGAACAATTTATCTGTTAAAACTATAGCACCTCCTATTTTGACTTCCTACTGTTTTATTAACTTTATATAATATTATAAAGTTATTTAATAATTGATAACAGAGGCACATGATGTGGGCCAAATCCATAATAGATAAGGAACAAAACATTAAACAAAGAAATTTTTAAGATGCATGTACTATTGAGAGTTAAGAATAGATCTGGAACATTGAATTGAATCATATGCATATATCATATTCTATTTTATTTAATAATAATTCAAATTCATTTTAGCTTTTGTAGCTAGTCTTAATGGTGATTGAAAAGTTTGTGATTTGTATAATCAATAGTAAACAGGAAATAGGAACATAGTTTCAGAATCTGAGATACATTTTCTTGAATGAATTATAGCTGCAATGGTACATCACATTATGTTCTGGCACCTTTCTGTTGTTTTAGCATATAGCACTACCTTTCTGATATTTTTCTACATGCATGTATTTGCTAAACATAATAACTATCTAATTTTGTTACCTTTTTTTACTTAAACATAATAAGTTTGTGTGATTATGTTGCTCATTTTTACTGCCATGTATTTTCAGAATGATGAGATGCCTATTGGGTGGCCATTTGGACTTGGTTTTCTGAATATGAGACTAAGAATTGTGGAATCATCACTGCCAACTACTTTGGTAGAGCCATACTCATTGTCACCACACATTCCTTCAACCAGTTTTTCCTCATTCTCATCCTCTAACCTTGATACAGAGGTAATCTAAATTCCTATTGCTATTATTTTTCTTCCTTTCTCACTATTATTACAACTTGGATATAAGTCTTTTGCTCATTTCATTAATTAAAACCCATTTTTGGAGAAAAGACAATTAAGTTACAGCTAATTCAAATGTTTGTTAAGTGATTGTAATTGATGTAACTAACTAACTACCTTAGTTAGTTGGTAGCCTGTAATAATATAAGAGTTTCATATACTTGTATAAATAGTTAGTTCAATGATAATAAGATCAGTAATGCAATTTGTGAAAAACTTTTGAGTAATATTTGTCCTCACTAAGGTTTTTTTTTTTATTTACACTCAAAAATTCTATTTTAATATTTAAAATTTTAAAAACTTGTTTGGATTATTT
>JBBPBT010000938.1:1044152-1063624 GCA_037974875.1 Cicer bijugum | reverse complement strand
AAAATTCTTTCGATTTATTTTTATAAATTTTTATTAAATTTTTCACAATTATTAAAATAAAAAATAATAATTAATGTGTATATTTTGTATATAACTTTACTAATTACTTATTTAAAATAAATATAATCAATATTAATTTTCTATGTTTTAAAATAAATCAAATAGTAAAAACAAATTTAAAAATAAATAAATCTATCTAATAGTTTAGATAAGAATTTATATTTAGAGAGACGTTTTTTCTCGATGAGTATATTTAATTAAGGAAGGAGAGAATAATGATTTAATAATTTTTTTTTGTTCAGTAATGACTTAATTGTTTAACTCGTCAAAAAAAAAAAATTAACAATATAAGGAAAAGGAAGATCAGGAAAAAACCAAACGTGTGTAGTATAATCCTAACACGAGACCGACATTTCCTCATATTTGTTTAATCTCATCTTTGATGCTAACCACAAAACACAACCCTTTTCACTCGGCAATTCTCAAGCTCTCAAGAAAAAGTCAAATCATTTTGCAAAGACAAGAAACTAAAATCAATATTACCCCGTTTTTATTTTTCTCCTAACTTAGGACCCGATAACACCTGAATCTCTAAATATTTTCATTCATTAGAAAAACTAAAGAAAAATAATAAAACCGTTTACTCAATTTGTTCAAGGTCCTGACTTTATTTGATTATTACATAAATCCTTTTTTTTTTTTTTGTCAATTCATTTCTTTGATCCTTCAATGGATTCTGAGTTCTGGACTTCACGTCTTGCCGCCGCTAAACGCCACTATACCATTCAACACAACCACCCAAGTTCCCATTTAGGTTGGTATTCATGGTGGTTCTCATGTTCTTTTATTTTCGTTGATAAGAATTTTCTGGGTCTGATAAAAATTTGATTTTTATTTATGGGTTGTGTTTAGATCGGTTGGGAATAGATGAATTTGATGTTGAAGAAGAGGTGCGACCAGATTTCCCTTGTCCTTATTGTTATGAAGACTTTGATATTGGGTCCTTGTGTTCTCATCTTGAAGACGAGCATTCATGTGAATCAAGAGTCACGGTAGGAACATGCTCTTATCTCTTACATAGTTTCCTTTTCTATGTTGTTTTGTTGTATTTTAGATCTATGTATATTATTTTTTTTCAATATGTTTGTTTGGTACGGTGTTATTTAGATCCTGTTGGTTTCTTTGATAGAAAAATTGTTGGAAGTTTAATATTCGCTTCTTCTAATGATTGAAAACAAGAAGTTTTATTATGCTTTAGCTAGTTGTAGAGAGGAAACTTATGTAGAATTGGATCTTCTCTATATTTCAACCTCATTAAAATTTCTAAGGCTGATTGATTGGTGCGAGGTACAAGTGCATTTTAATGGCATTTTTTTTAAGTCATTGGCATATGAACATAAACATGTTATCTTTTTTTATTTTTTAATAAGTGATCAGGTGAATTTGCTCAAGAATGTGTATAACTGATCAATTTAAACTTTGTGGAGGACAAACTTTTGTGTGTCAAAGAGGGACTTATGCTGTTTAGTTGTTAATTGTAGGTTTTGGTATTCAATTATATGACTAGACAATCAAATTCAATTCATGGATAGAAAATGTTCAAGGTCTTAAAATAAGAAGGCTATATGCTGCTGGCCTTTTATCTTTCTCCTTGGATATTCTTTGAGCATATTGATCCAATTAGAAATGTTTCTCTACTCATTTCCTTTTGAATGTCCTTAAGTATTGTCTATATGTGCTCTAAGTCATATAATATACATTATATATCAAAGATAGTTCTGGAGGTATAATCTAACAACCATCTGTTGAGATGGGAAATTATTCTAAATCAATTCATAAGAATTTAGCATGTTAGCTGTCCTTAACAACCATCTGATCATTGAGATAAACTGGGTGCTCAATTAAGGTATAGTAGATTTTGAGTAAATGTACGTGTATCATGTATGTGTGCTGAATTTGAAGATTCTGTATCAATAATTTTATTAAGATAAACTCAGATACCTCGAAATTTAGCTATTAACATTTGTCTCTGTTGTTATTATTCCTTTACATCCCTACCTCGCGGATTGAATTGACACGTGATAAAGCTATAGCCTTTGTGCTTTTGGTACATAGTTTGTTAGAGATAAAGAAATGCTTGTCAAGATGAATATTACATATATAATTCATTGATCTGGTACTTATGTACCTTTTTTTTATTTGAGATGACAAATTTAATTCCGTAATTACATATGCATGGAGTCAATAGTATGTAACTATGCATTCTCACACTGTTTTTTCATCATGCAGATTTGTCCTGTATGTTCGGTTAAAGTTGCACGCGACATGTTGAGCCACATAACGCTGCAACATGGGCACCTGTTTAAGATATCCTTTATATTGTTTTGATTGAAAATATTAGCTTTCCCAGTTACCGAGTTTTTATTTTTCTCTATTGATAAATGAAAATTCTAATTGCTTTCCTTAACTGAGGATTACATACAGAGAAGGCGCAGGTTAAGAAGAGTTGCTATGCCAAACAGTCAGACACTGTCTCTTTTGGGTCGAGATCTCCGCGAAGCTCATTTACAGGCGCTTCTTAATGGCAGCGGTGGATACCGGTCATACAGTAACGCAGTATCTAATGCATCTGCTGATCCATTCCTATCCTCTTTTATTTTGAATTATCCTGCATGTGAAGCAGAAGAAATCTCTAAATCTGTGGTAACAAGTGCTGAAGATTCTTCTACAAAGAATACCACACCTGTACAACAACATATTTGGAAATCAAGGTGCTTTTTCTTGACGTGTAACTCCTTAATCACATTGACATTTCCACTGTGCACATTATATAATCATACCAAAAAAAAAAAAAATCTTCAATCGTGTCTCGAATTTTGACCATGCTATGAAACTGGTGTTACAATTGCATGCTTTCATTCTGTATTTGTCTAGAACATTCACATCTGATGTGCATGCACTGTTTTAAATAATTCCATGAATCATGGCTTTGATCCATCTCTTGTAATCTGTTTTCAGTTTTGATCCTTCTCTGAGTATCGAAGAGCGAGAGAAAAGGATGAGACAAGCTGTCGGGAGGTCTAATTTTGTGCAGGATTTGTTTATCTCAACCTTGTTAGGCGACTAGTATTGGAAGCTGTAAGTTGGTTAGAAAGAATAATCAAATATGAGATCCAATCTTTAAGGATTTTGATGAAGAATGTCTCCAGTGGGATAAGTGGTTTATTTGGCAATTGATGTTAGCCTAATTGTGATATTGTGGTAGCAGCACTTTCAACATATATGTAGTAGTGCTGAATCTGATGATAGTTACCATTTATTCCACCTATGTAACCATATCTTCACTAGAGATGTATTTTACTTTCTTAAAAAATATTCTATGGAAGACTTCTTATATTTTTATATTGGCATCATGTTAAAACTTAGTCATGACATGAAAAACAAGGACACTTGTACTTTTCTATGACCGTTTAGTTCACAAATTCATATTCCTTTGGGAATATGAACTTGATTGTTTTATTAAGGAATATGAACTTGATTGTTTTATTTTTTTATGTTTAAATAATAAAAGCAATCGCAATCGAATGGGGCATAAAAGTTGTTTGCGGAAAGATACGAGCAAAGTCGGTCATTGGGCTGTGTGCATATGGTCCCTGGGGAATGTCTTAATTTTTTTTATAATATAATAAAATAAGAGTGATTTTGGATTAAAAATATTTTTAATTTCTATAAAATTCCTGATATTTTAAGTTTAGTCCATTACAAAATTTTATTCACTTTTAGTTTTTATTATAATTTTATAGAAATTAAAAATATCATTTTTAAGTAAAAATGTGCTAAAAACAAAAAAGAATAAAAAAATTATGAATTAAAAAACTGAGATTTTTTTTTATAAAGATAAATAAAATTTTGAAATTTTATAGTGATTAAATTTTATTCTATATTATTTTGTTTATTAAAATTATATTTTTATTATTAGAAATCTAATTTTTAAATTAAAATATAGAGGACGGCAAAACATGAAAGTTATTAAAATGAATAAGCATTCTTTCCAATTTTTCAAAAGAAACAGCGAATTCTCTATTCTTCGTTTTGAGATTATAAATATTTAATTATGTCTTTATAGAATAAAAAATGGAGTTCTTTAATAGAAGTGATACTTACTGTAATAAAATCCATTAAGTCAGTGCGTTTCTTAACTTACATGGTACCTTAATCCGTTTATAACAACTCCAAATTTGTGTAAGATTATAATTCCCATCATGCCAACTAAGTGATTGTTCGTATAATGGAACCGTCAACAATGATTGTTCGTGAAATAGTTAGTTTGTAAGGCTGTCATTATAATATTAGTTTGTCTTTACAAATGAAAAGGTATTAAGGACTTGGCAAAACTTTTTTTCAACTAACACTTACAAGCATAAATTATTTTACAACTGAAGAGTGGATGAACTGTAAAAAATATATTTTTATAAGCTATCAGCTAATAAAAACAAGTTTAAAACAGTTTATTAATATATCATAAACTAGAAAGAGTTCTGGTAAGTCCAAATAAACATTTTCGAAAACTCCAGAGTTATGATAGTTATTAAATGCAACACTATGTAGTGAGAGGTTGTTGTTATTGGTTTGGTTATGTCTTCTTGACTTTTGAAGAACGTATGTGTATTGTCAATTATGCAAATGCAGACTTCTTTTCGGAATTGCTTTTAGACTATCATGGGAAATACTCCAATACAATTGTCTCAAAATGGCTATAATGTTTGTTTTTTCTATGAGTGAATTTGATTTTAGTGTAAAAAAAGATCCCTTATCGAAAATTACATGTTTCTATCAAAAAAAATTGGTAGTAATACTTGTAAATCATTATATTTTTAAATCTATTCAACATTTCAATTTCTTTTTTTATCATTATTTTTTTATCACATCATTAATGCATTACATCTATTTCAGAGTCTCTATTTTTTTCTCTCTAAAAATATGGATAACATCCAAATATAATTATATACATGGTATTTTTGCGTCAAAGGGTTAGAGTAAAGAACATATCTAATTAGTAAACTACTAACATCCTACTCATTTATTAATAACAAATTACAATTCTAATATAAATATTTAACATAATAAAAGGACAATCACGAAAAATTTGATGCTATATTGACATTTTCCAGAAGATAACTGGGTTTTTCTGGCGGGATATCTCCATCTCTATACCTATAATTTCATTAGATATAATAAATAACTTGATGATTTTGTTTGAATGGCATTCAGCTATTGATGTTTCAACATTAAGATAACAACTCAATACAACATAAAACTATCAAATACAATAATGTAAAATCGCAAGATTTACCTTCACTTTTAATGCAAAGCATAGAACAGAATTTTACAAGACACGACTGAATTCATATCATACCCAAAGAGCAATGTGATTCCTGTGAACTGAAACGTCTCCTATTTCTATGCAAATCATTAGTAAGTAATGCTTATGATGATTGAAATAAAATTCTAATTTGAATTCTCATTAGGAATAGCATCATGGTTGATAGTCCCATCCTTAGGGACAGTAACAGTGAGAATCCCATTCTCCATAGAAGCCTTAACCTGATCCATTTTACAATTAGCAGGAAGAGTGAAACTCCTCATGAATTTTCCACTACTACGTTCAACACGATGATGTGCATCATTCATCTCTTGTCTTTCCACGCTCCTCTCACCTCTTATCTGAAGCACTCTTCCATCTTCAACCTCAACCTTCACTTCCTCTTGCTTCAACCCAGGTACATCCGCTTTGAATACATGGGCTTCTGGTGTCTCTTTCCAATCAATCTGGTTGTTCATAAATATTGGATTCTCTCGAGAAAGTTCTTTCATTGAAGTTGTCAAAGCGGAATCACCAAAGGGGTTGTTGTTGCTTGGTATCATCGACATTTTGTTATGAGATTAATTGCTTCAAAGATAATTGTTGTAGGGAACAACAAATTCTCTTTGCATCATATTTTAAAGTTATTTTGGAAGGTGAAGAGACTTCTTCGCAAACATTGAAGGACCATATTACATGTCTCCATTCTTAGGATGTTACTTGTGGATATTATTTTACCTTAGATACATTATTCTTAGAAATAGAATACAATACAGATTAATTACCAAATAGTATTACAAATTATTACAATTAACATTGTAGGATTTGGATTCCCGTTTTACACACAACACACAAAACAAATAAGCATTACTAAAAAGAGAAAACACTCACACGCACACGTAGACTTAACACTATTCTGAACTTAGAAACAGAGCTTTTAATAGTGTTCAATTTAACCGGAGATCTCAATGGACTTAACATCAGGCTTCTTGATCTGTTCTTTTGGAACAGTGACAGTGAGAACACCATTCTCCATTGCAGCTTTAACTTGTTCAATTTTAGCATTCTCAGGCAATCTGAACCTTCTCATGAATTTACCACTGCTACGTTCCACGCGATGCCATTCATCATTCTTGTCCTCTTTCTCAACGCTCCTCTCTCCGCTTATCTGAAGAACCCTATCGTCTTCGATTTCAACTTTCACTTCTTCTTTTTTCAGTCCAGGAAGATCAGCTTTAAACACGTGTGCTTCTGGTGTTTCCTTCCAGTCCACACGTGTGTTCACAAATGCAGAACTCTCACGAGATAATTGGGGGAACGAAGCAGAAACGGAACTGGAAAATGGAAAATTCTTGAAGGGATCCCAAACGTCGAGGGAGAATGGATCGTAAACGTTGCTCCTTCGACCACCAAAGAAACTTGGAATCAGCGACATTTTAAAGCTTCTTGAATTGGAAATTCTGCAAATGGAAGTTTATAATGTGAAGTTGCTAAACCGTAAACACAAAATTACCAACAATTTTTAAGTTTGTTTATTTCGATGGTTTGATGAAGGGATGCATTGGGTATTTAAACCAAGTGGATGAGTAATGTAGTACTTTCGAGATAAATCCATTTTCTTTTCTTTTATCTATTTGACGTATTTACCGAATTTTCCAGAAATTCACAAATAATACAGAGTTCTTCCGTACTGCAACTAGAAGTCTCCAGATTTGGGAACATTTATTATATTACCCCAATTTGTCATTCTCATTTGTGGGCAAAAAGTAGGGAATTCGGATTTAGTAGTCAACATAATTAGACCATTCGATTCAGATTTTATATTTTTAAAAATATAAAATCTAACTATTTTAATTTAAATAATTTGATTTTGAGCGGACATTTTATATGTAATTAATTGTATTATAGTTAAAAACTGTTGATTGCACCAATCTAAGTAGGAAGATAAGATATTGCGCTAAACAAAATTTAAAAGAATTTTCATGATCATGTATTTAAATAATTTTATTTATTTTCTCTTCATCAATCTCTTCCTCTTTAACTTTCTCTGAATTTTACTGTCTATAAAAAATAAATAAATAATATTAAAAGATATAAAAGTAACGGATTTTTATCATTTAAATTTCTCAAAATTATAAGGTTAAAGAACACTCTCAAAAACCAACTCCTCCACTTTATATTCAAAAAATTCATTCTAAAAATTACCATAAATTTTAATAGAGAACAAAGCTTTTTCAAAATTACTAAATGCAAGTGGCGGATCTTTTTTAAGGAGCGAAAATGTCACGGCAATTCTTTTATATATATATATATATATTATAAAAATAACAGTCATAAATTATTAAAAATATTCTTAAACTATAGTGTTTTGAGTAATTTTTCCTTTTATCTTCTTCATTTATGTACCTCTTTTTATATTTGTTTTCTCTCTCTTATAATTTATATTAATAAAATTAATAACTATTAACAAGTTTTTTCATGTTAATCATTGATATATGATATAGTGTAATACTATTTTTTAATTGTGAATTGTTTTAATTAATATGTGTATTTTTTTTAGAAGTGACACGATATTTAAACATAAAAAAATTGATGCATTTTTTAAAGAATAAATTTTTTGACAGATGAAAATTATAAAATAGATATATTTTATTTGATTGAATTGTGTGACTTGTAAAAATTGAAATTCTAATTTTTTTCAACTTGTTTACTATGTATGAATTGTGTGATACTCTAAAAAAAATTATATGACTTTTAAAAATTTCAATTATAATATTTTAATTAATACTTGTCCGACTCCTCTAAATATTCTGTGCAACATCCGCCAATGCACCAATTTCTTGTCTCTTATACTTTTTCTATGTTTTTGTATTCAATCTACTTCCAAGTTCTAAGGAAATTTTCATCGTTAAAATATAATATATATTTGATCAATTATTTTTTTTTATTAATTATTTGATCAATTATTTTTTTTTATAAAATAACATCTAAATTCAATTAAATTTTTAAAACGCGTCTACGGGAACAAATATATTATTTAGTAGTTTTAAAAGAGAAATTTTTTTTACATTCCAAAACACAAACTTCACCACTTTTTATCAAAAATCATTCTAAACATTACCAAAAAAATTAATATAAAACCAAAGTTTCAAAATGACTAATTAATATTTGATGTCTCTTACTATGTTTGTATATCTAATTTACTTTCAAATTATAACGTCATTATAATTATCAAAATAGACAAGATATAATAGTTATCATCTCCTATTTAAATTAACAAGAGCGATACGTTAATTTATAACTCTATCACATCATATATTTTTAGTTGAAATTTATATTCTAAATATGAACTGAATTAAAAACTAACAAAATATGATAAGAACAGTAAGTTATTCAATTATTATTATAAAATATATTTTAAAATATAAGTTTATTTAAAGATATAACTATCATATCTAACAACAAAAAATAAAAAATAAAAAATTAATTAAAATTAAGTTAAAAAATCACGAATATTATTTAACATATATATTATATTAATGATATAGATAAAAAAATACATAACAAAATAAAATATTATTATACTTTAATCTATATCAAATACCAAATATCATAATGATTATTCTAATTCTATTCTATCGTATTATATTTTATCTTTGTTGAATTTTATATCGTATCATATTTATTATATGATAACATATTATATGGTGAATTCAATCAACTTTAAAGGTATCAAATGACATCTAAATTCAACCAGATTTTAGACGCATGCTTAGATGGACTTACCAACCGGCAACCATCGTGGATAGACCAGAGGAGGGCAGGCAATGCAAGCATGGCCCTAGCCCCTCCCCTTTATGCAATTACATTATTATGCCGTAAAAGAATGCATACAAATGAAAATGATAAGTGTCAATTCTTCAACTTCTACTTGTTTTTATATTACGAGCGAAAATCAAACTAAAGGCCTTGAGTGCTACAATGCTTCTGTAGCAAATACCAAGGGGATAAAGAAATATTATGCTATAGAAAATAATAGTTTTGGTCTGAGTAATAATAGTTGATTTATTATTTTCTATATATAAAAAAAAGATTGGTGACTTTAGTTTCACATTTGGCTTTGTTACTATTTTATCATAAACAAATTCATTTGGATTTTAGGATTAGGTATAATAATAATACAAATAATAGAGAAATTATCCTTTATCATTTTGAATTTTAATTTTTATAGTATGTGATTTTAATAATTTATTAAATATTAAACTAATAATAGAAAAATCGACTCTTTGTCAATTGACTTTATGCATCCGTCTCTACCAATCATACATTACATTTTTTAACATCCAACTTTATTAAAGTATTAAAAGTAAATTATTTACCATCCCCCTAAACAAACTCCCGCCCTTTCTATCCAAAAGTCATTCTAAAAATTACCAAACAAACTAAAACACAACCAAGTTACTTCCAAATTCCTAGGTAGTTTTCATCATCAAAATAGATTAAAAACCACTTAAACTAATGAAACAACTTGATGAACTTGAAAGTCCACATACGCACTACATATTTAGTGGTGAATTGCATCAATTTTTGGAATATTAAATGACATATAAATTCAACCAAATATATGAAGTTCGCCTAATACACATAGATGAATAAATCAACGAATCATGATATTTTTTAACATCCAAATTTTTGGTAAATTTTTAAACATTCCTAACTCATGAATTTTAAAGGTAAATTTTTAAGCATTCCTAACACATGAGTTGCAATCTTTGAAACTTCAAATCGGAATTAAAATATGCCTTCGATCTATGATTTACTAATATACGATTGCAATGTTCAATAACTTCAAATCACTTAGAAGATATTCAATTGATAATTGCAACTGAGAACTGAAAAAGCATAACCTAAAAACGAAGATGTGTACTAACATAACGATGAAACGAAGTTGCAACTGATGAAAATATATAATATCATATCACAATTCTATGTTCAGATGACTGGGTGTTCACGCGATAGAGTATCTCTTAATTGTAGATTCACTAATTTAGAGTTTCGACCTTCAATTTAAAGTTAAGAGAAAATATAATTCCTAACAGAAGAGGAAAATCAATTTTTTTTTTGTGAAGAAGAGGAAAATCAAATTTGTAGTGAAGAAGTGAAAATCGACTTTTTTAGAGAAGAGGAAAATAATTTTACCTTTTAGTACAAGGGAAATAAATGTTTATTCTTAAAGAAAGTACAATGATGTAGCTAAAAGTAATATTTAGTGGCACAAAAAGAGTATCATAAATTCCGAGTGTCACAATAGGTTATTTGTTTAGTAGATTATCCCAAAAATTATTCTAAAAATTATCATAAAATTAATACATTACCAAATTTTTTAAAATGATAGATAGTGCCAATTTCATACTATGTTTGTGTATCCAATTTATTTTCAGATTCTAAGGTAATTTTCATCATTGAAATAGATCAAGCTCACTTAATCATAATAAAACAACTTGAGGTATCAATTGACATACAAATTCAACCAAACTAGAACTTGGTCTTGTGCGATACATGTAGGAGTAATATTTTTAGGCTTAGTTGCAATTTTGGTTCCCCTATTTTAGCTGAATCGCGAAAGTAGTCCCCCATTTTTTTTTCTCCCCAGTTTTGGTCCCTCAAACAGAATTTTGACCCAAAATTTGATAAAATTTCATTTTTTTTTTTAAAGTCGTATTACACCGTTTATGATCATATATT
The DNA here is from genome assembly GCA_037974875.1 of Cicer bijugum. NCBI lineage: Eukaryota > Viridiplantae > Streptophyta > Magnoliopsida > Fabales > Fabaceae > Cicer > Cicer bijugum. The sequence goes on along the minus strand of JBBPBT010000938.1, from coordinate 1,052,517 downwards.
TCAGGTACAATTGTTCCAAATGAGATATTAAGGCATGATGTGACTTAAATAAAAGTAAAAAAAAATGAAATTTCATGATGTTTTAGACCAAAATTCTGCTTTGAAAACCAAAACTAGGGAGAAACAAAATGGGGGAACTACTTTCGCGATTCAGCTAAAATAGGAGGACAAAAATTGCAATTAAATTATATTTTTAAATGAATTTTTTTTTATAGTATTTTCAATAGGATATAGTGGCATTAACCAATATTTATTATCTCTTAAATATCCAAATTGTAATCAAGCTCAATCATATAAGGATGACAAAAATAATAAATAACTGTAAATAAAATAAATAAATATTTGATTACTCTTTTGTTAATGGTTACTAAGAGCATCTCCAACGGTAGTTAAAATGAGTTCGTCCGCTAGGTGTAGTCAGTGTTGGATGTGTCAAGTTGTCAACATCGTTTCTCAATTTAATGATAATAAAATTATAACCTTTACATTTTTTTATTAATTTATTATTAATAATAAATTTATAATAATTAATGGGTCTGTAATGAACTCATGTTGAATTCATCATTGGAATAAAAACAAATGAGTTGTTCTAAAATGATGTAGACCCCATTTAATAACCTCCATGTTAAGTTCACTATTGGAGATACTTTAATGTACTCGAATTTATAAATATTTATAGTGATAATAAATTAATAAAATTAACATGTTCTATTAGTTTTTTTATTTATGTATTAATACTTTAATAAAATATTGATTAATAATTTTATGTATTACTACCTTTTTATTTGACGAAATATGGAGAAAAGTACTGTATAATGAAGAAAAAAAATATATAAATAAATAATTATTAATATCTATAAATGTTTAAAAATATATAGATGAAGTATGCATATTCTTTTTATTCAATAGCAAAGATAACACAAGGGAATAATGTCATCCGTACGATCATCCATTTCAATGTCTAAGAAATATTATTTTTCTATTGATATGGGTAATAAATTTTCGAAAAGAAAATCTACGTGCTTTCTTTAGCTTAGTTTCTATGGCGTCAATAATCTTCATAGAAAATGCTTAAGGAATGAAACATGGGTTTATTTTAATAGTTTTCCATATAAATTAGTTATAGGCTACATATAAAAAAAATAGTTATAGGTTCATGTTTGTTGTTTTATTTGGTAAAAACTTTTTTATTTTTTAAAATTTAATTTATATACACAGTTATCATATAAATTAAATCTTAAAAATAAAAAGTATACTCTTTTATCTTATCCAGTTATTATTATTGCTGTTCAAACGAAAAATCTAGTACAATCCAATTGTTACTAAATCTGGTGAGGCCTTTCTACAATTTGTCCAAATTTTGAAATTCCCGTTGACACGGTAGAATTTTCTCGATACTACACGATGATTCCTTTAGCCATTCATATACACATCGTGCCTGCACACAACGTCATCCGTAATTCACACTTAATTTTGAGGTTAAATCCCATTTCATCCTCAATTAATCGAGTTCTCAACTACTACATCAAGAAATAAAATGTCGCTGATTCCAAGTTTCTTTGGTGGCCGAAGGAGCAACGTTTACGATCCATTCTCCCTCGACGTTTGGGATCCCTTCAAGGATTTTCCGTTTTCCAGTTCCGTTTCTTCTTCATTCCCCGAATTATCTCGGGAAAATTCTGCATTTGTGAGCACACGTGTGGACTGGAAGGAAACACCAGAAGCACACGTGTTTAAAGCTGATCTTCCTGGACTGAAGAAAGAGGAAGTGAAAGTTGAAATCGAAGATGATAGGGTTCTTCAGATAAGCGGAGAAAGGAGCGTTGCGAAAGAAGACAAGAATGATCAATGGCATCGTGTGGAGCGTAGCAGTGGTAAATTCATGAGAAGGTTCAGATTGCCTGAGAATGCTAAAATTGAACAAGTTAAAGCTGCAATGGAGAATGGTGTTCTCACTGTCACTGTTCCAAAAGAACAGATCAAGAAGCCTGATGTTAAGTCCATTGAGATCTCTGGCTAAACTCGGAAGTGACTCTGTTGCTTTTGTTTGTACCCTTGTAATGTTAATATTTTGTGTGATGATGTGAGTGCAAGAGATATATGTAATGTGTGAAATGTTTCTGCATGAATAAATAAGTAAATAGTTATTGTTCTTCTTCTTGATGTTAATTTTGACTTCACCATTTCCCCTAAGAAAAATAATTTGAACTTACAATCTTTCTGGTCATGATTGCCAATAAAAAGTCTGTGTTTCCTCACTTTGTTTCATATATGAGTCTGAAACTCGTTCTACGTCAAAATGCTTGATTCGCAGCAGCTGTACTTACATGTTCTACCTCATTCTGCTTCTCTAAACACCTTGTAATAACACCTGATTTAAAGCTAAGAAAATCACCTATTTTGCTTTCTCATGTTATCAATTGAACCTCTACAATCACTTTCAAGACATGTAACTTTGGCTTTTGGTACTTAACACGATCATAATTTCACTTGCACAGTGCATGAACTTTGAAAGCATGCTTAAGAATCAATCAATCAGGCATCTATAAGTAATATTTATCAAATTAGCTATATTATCTTCTCCAAAATTTTCTTTCTAGTTCATCGGAGTAATGATGCTATTGCCATCCTTCATAACTTACCTCCCTTGTATACTCTGTAAACCCTGGTGAATTATTCCGTTAGCTTTATGTTGTTTTAGTTATTTATGCCTTGCTATGTGACATCTCATTCATCTTGCAACTGTTTTATAACTATCCAGGAATAGATTGACAGCATTATAAGCCAAAGCTTACTGTTTGTAATCTTAGAGTGTTGTAAATTTTTTATCATTGAATAGAAAATCAATTGTTTGAACCTGTTTTTCTCTTTATGCTTGCAAATTTTGTTATCTAAAATTACAAACTTGTTGCTGTAATCTTTTGCAAGACTGTTTTGGTTCATAACATACTACATTTTGGCATATCCACTCTTGCTTAAATTCCATTCCTAGTAAAAGATGTCATCAAACTGAGGTCTGTGTCAAAAATGCCCGAAGCAGTAAATCATTGATACCGACGAAAGCTAGATTAAATTTACACGGGTATCCTTTACATATTAAATTGCTTTACTTGGGTTTTGATTATTCAAAGGTTTTGAAGATGATAGTGAAGTATCTATACCGGTCCTGGGTCTATGCCTTATATTTCCAGAGTTTTTGTTTAGTTATTATAAGAAAAAAAAAAGATATGTAACCGCCTGGGATAAGACACTACATAGCAAACTTCTGCTTCCTCCAATTTCACACGCAGCAGTAATATTGTGAACAACAGAATAATACTTGATCACTCGAAGGATAGCAAATAGTACATGTTCATGAAGCATACTGTGAGAACAGAATTATACAAATATCATAGCAAACTAAAGATTTGGCCATCACGGACTAGAGATTCATATTGTAACATTAAAAACAAAAGACCTTCATGGACTTCGACACATTAAAAAACCACTATGAAACATCCAAAAACTTAAAATCCTCCACGAAGACGCAACACGAGGTGAAGAGTAGACTCCTTCTGAATGTTGTAGTCAGCAAGGGTCCTTCCATCCTCCAATTGCTTCCCAGCAAAAATCAACCTTTGCTGATCTGGTGGGATTCCCTCCTTGTCTTGAATTTTTGCCTTTACATTGTCAATTGTGTCTGAACTTTCCACCTCCAAAGTAATGGTCTTTCCTGTCAAAGTCTTCACAAAGATTTGCATACCTCCCCTCAATCGAAGGACAAGGTGAAGGGTGGATTCTTTCTGGATGTTGTAATCAGCCAAGGTTCGGCCATCTTCAAGCTGCTTTCCAGCAAAAATCAACCTTTGCTGGTCTGGGGGAATACCCTCCTTGTCCTGTATCTTAGCCTTCACATTGTCAATTGTGTCTGAGCTCTCTACCTCCAAAGTAATTGTCTTGCCAGTAAGAGTCTTCACGAAAATCTGCATACCACCACGAAGACGCAAAACCAGGTGGAGAGTTGACTCTTTCTGGATGTTGTAATCAGCCAAGGTTCGACCATCTTCAAGCTGTTTTCCAGCAAAGATGAGCCTCTGCTGATCAGGTGGGATACCCTCTTTGTCTTGGATCTTGGCCTTGACATTGTCAATGGTGTCAGAACTCTCAACTTCAAGGGTGATGGTCTTTCCTGTGAGGGTCTTGACAAAGATTTGCATACCACCGCGGAGACGGAGCACCAAATGAAGGGTGGATTCTTTCTGAATATTGTAATCTGCTAAAGTTCGGCCATCCTCAAGCTGTTTGCCAGCAAAAATGAGCCTCTGTTGGTCTGGGGGAATGCCCTCCTTGTCCTGAATCTTGGCCTTGACATTGTCAATAGTATCAGAGCTCTCCACCTCAAGGGTGATTGTCTTTCCAGTGAGAGTCTTCACGAAGATTTGCATTCCACCTCGGAGACGGAGCACCAAATGAAGGGTTGACTCTTTTTGGATGTTGTAATCAGCAAGGGTACGCCCATCCTCGAGCTGCTTGCCAGCAAAAATGAGACGCTGCTGGTCTGGTGGGATCCCTTCCTTGTCTTGAATCTTGGCCTTAACATTGTCTATGGTATCTGAACTCTCAACCTCGAGAGTGATGGTTTTGCCAGTGAGGGTCTTCACAAATATTTGCATCTATATTATCCATAACAAACAAAATCAAATTAACCAATCAACAATTATTCATTATAGGTACAACAGAGTTAAATGACTAGGTGTTACAGAGGACTGGAAGCAGAAGATCAGCCAATATAATCAGTTCAATTTACAGGAAAACGTCTATACTTACTCATCAAAGTACAAAATTACACTAAAAAATTGTTTCCGATCGATGAATGAGTCAGCGAATCAACGTCTCAGGACTAATCTAACTATATGAGATTATAGAATCAAACAATACATAATCCAATTCTTAAGATCGTTTAGAACCTTTTTATTAATACAAAATTAAATTAGTCAAGAAAAGTTTTCACATAGATCTCAGCTAGAGTGATTATGGTTAGAGTCAAATCACATAAACGGCTCAATTCAGAATATTTTCCATCAAACGAAAAAACCAGATTAAAAATAAAGGCAAACAGGTGAATGATGGCTTAAAAAGATAACACAACCCTAACAATCGATGTATAAATAGCTATATCAAATTCAAAGTTGACAAATCCAAAGACCGATTAAACGAGAGAACACAAAACCCTAATGATCGAAGTCTTAATGGAAATGAGAAGAAAAGTAGATGATACCTTGAAAGTGAAATGGTGTTGTGCGCTAGGAAATTTCTTTTCACTGCAATGAAAACGAAAGCTTTTTGTAGAAATGGTTGTAGCTACTTGAAGAAATGGATTACCAGGCTTTGCTTTTTATAGCGAAAAAATGATCGGCAACAGTTACTCAGTCAATCAATTTATGACACGTGGACAAACTATAAGGTGCCAACCTTTATGAAACGGCAACTTCTAGAATCAGAGTCAAAATTGTTTTCGGCAACTGATGACGTAATGATGGATAAGGATTGCATCTTGCGTTCAGCAATTTTTTTCCGTCCAAACAAATTGAATGATACAAATCTAAAACTATAATTTAAAAATAGTAAGTTTGTGTTAACTCTATATTATAATCTCATTTGATTAATTTACACAAATGATAGTAATTAATTACAACTAGATGCATTGTAGTTGTGTAGTCAATACATAGCTTATCATTAAATCAAAGTTTTATTTTTACACCGTCTTATATGACCCTCCACATTGTAGTGAATATTTTTGAATATCAAAAATATATGAATATAGAAATATATTATATATAAAACTATAAGTATAGTAATTAATATATATATATATATATATATAAATAACATAGTTGAATTTGAGTAAGTGAAATCTTTTTTAAGTCTACAACATAGATTCATATAGGTTACAAAGACATTAGAATGGATCAATGCACAATAAAATTCGATGATTCACCAATTATGTCTGTGTGCTACATTTTTAGTGCCATTAACAATTAATAAAGAGGCACATAAAAACATGAGTGAGTATTGACAACGAGACATATTGTGAAGATAAGGAGTACCAAAAATTCTCATAAGCAAAAGTTATCATACATTACTCCCGTAATATGAGTAAAGTTATAGTTAGATTCCGACTTATGGTTGATAGGTACATAATCAATAAAACAAGTTTTTACACATATCTATCTCTTTATTATTTTATATTATTTTATATTACTTTATATTATTCATTAGTTTAGTAGTTTAAACATAAATGCGTCGTGCGCAGTACTTAAATATTCTTTAACGTTATTAAGAAATTCAAAACGGAACGACATAGTTCATTCCTCAACTTAATGGTTTAAAGAAAATGAAGTCACAATTGAAAAAAGTTAGCAAATCTCTCAATTAATTTTTAACTCCAAGAACAATTGTTATCACTTTAAAAAAAATAGACTCATATACTCTATTTATATTGACATCGGTGTAAAATTAATCTACGCTTACAAACATATTTTTTTCTCAAATTATTTTTTTTATTTTTTTAAACGAATAAATCTCAAACTAAAATTATATAAATATATTTTTCTTTAAAATTATTGTTATTTATATTTTATTCTAAATAAAATATCTATTTTTTATTGGACGGGGAGGAAAGGTAGAGAAATAAAAATGATAATAAGCCAAATTTAGTTCCGCTCCAAAAATGATGGATTTAGAAGTGAGAGAATATAAGATTAGCATTTAATTTTAAATATTTTTATTTAATTTGATTTTAAATACGCATTATTGTTGCGACAGTCTTTTATTTTTTATCCTTTATTTAATTTAAGTAAATAATTTTATATTTTATATTTTAAAATATTAATAATTTAATCTTCTTTTTACAAAAAATTATTAAAAAATTTCAAACAAAACTCATAAAATTAATTATCATCTTCAATATGATGCAAATTCCATCAAATTTATAACTCAAATATTCAAATAAATTCATATTTTTATTATTTATATTATCGAATTTTTGTAATAAAATTAAATAAATGACTAAATCAAAAATAAAATAAAATAAAAAATTGAAGTGTTATCTAAATAAGAGACTGCGTGAACCGTTGTACCTTTTAAATATGAAAAAAAGGAGTGTGTACTGAAAATTTTAATTAATCTATTTAAAAAGTATGGTCTAACTCGAACATGACATTGGCTAAGTCATATATCAATGTCGGTCAATCTAATCTATTTTCATATGTAACTAGTATTGAACCAAACAAACCCTTGTCATTGTGACTATCTATTAGCCAATATGAATTATGATCGTTGTTCTTTTGATAGATTTATAATTCAAAATAATTTTTCTTTCTTAATTACTCTATTAACAGATGATGTCAATTGATGGTAAGGAACACACACAATAAAGGGGTTTAAATTAGTTTAGTTAAAAATAATTAATTTTTTAAAACCCTAATTTTTTTAGGTCAAACTCTTTAAAAAAATACTAGTTTTAAAAACAAAAAAATTGAATTTCTTAATGCATAGTTGAGAGAAAGGAAAAAAGTGAAACACATATTTATCTTAGATGAAATATTTACCTAAGAGTTATGTCCAATTCATTTAACCTAAAGAATTTTCAACTTAAATGTAATCCTTTGATTACAAGTGCTAGAGAATACTTTTTGTTAATTGATTATTCTCAAACACAAGGACTTGGCATATGTTTGGAATGACGTTTGTAGTCAATTTTTTGTGTTCCCATGCATTTTAACCATAATTTTGAGAAACTACTATTTGAAGAATTTTAGTGTATGTTGCAAACAGTTTGCAACGTGATTTTGCATTTTTTTAAACACACACTTAGTATTGTCATGTCTATGAGGAATTCAAACAGCCACCATTGGAACACATTACAAGTGGTTTAAAAACCATTTCAAAATGCTGAGAATCAAATAAACTCTATGCAATAAACTTTATGTAAAGACTCTCTTTATATAAAAACAAAAATGAATGTTCAAATTGAAAATTGCAATATCTTGAGGAAGTAAAATTTAATTATATTTACTTTATTTGTTAGAAAAGCAAAATATTTACATGTATTATTATTTATATAAAATTAAATCACTATTATAAAATAATCAAATCAAAAACAAAATATCCATAAGAGAAAAGACTGAAAAGATAATATGATATCTTTGCATTATACTCTTTAAGTTACAACAATCCTTACAATACCATATAAATTTTGTTTGTAGGACACAAACTTTATAACTTCCAAGAACATAAATAATCTATCGTAATAAGTCATTATCAATAAATAAGATCTTTACTCATGGGAGTAGCATGTTCAAGGGATAATACAAAGCTTATAACT
>JBBPBT010000938.1:1031187-1041858 GCA_037974875.1 Cicer bijugum | reverse complement strand
GGATATATAAAAAGATGTGTTCAACTATTATATCATTAATGTTAAATATGTATCAATAAATGAAACAAAGACAATAAAATAAATTCAATTATATCATTCTTATCTATATTTATATTTGAATTCAGTTTTTAAATTTATTAATAGGTGTACTTAAAACACTGATTAACATATTCTTAAGTCTTAATAATCAATATTATTAGATTAATTTTTTTTATCTCAATTTAAATTCATTTACCATTTAACTTAAAATAATAATATAAATTCATCTTAATTAACTCAAACAATTTTGATATTCCAATTCAAATAAGAAGATAACATCCAATCTATCACTATATATGGTTGAGTTAAGACAATGATATAAAAATATTATCTTTCCAAATAATACTCCTAGAAATATAATTCTAATTATGTAAAATTTTGTTTTGAACTATAAAATGTGATTGAACCTCGAACCAAACCCATAGTATCTAGAGCATTCAAGGTCAACCGAGACTGAAGAAGAATGTTTGAGAACTTTCAAGATCTTGGCGACAAAATGAATCAATTAACCGCACTTTCTCGAAAATACAATATTATTCATCCATCTTATTTATATCCCCTCTCTCTGCAGACAATGTGATTCACACTCAACATTCATAACAATAACAATAGCTTTCCAATTTGCATTCTAAATTTATCGAGTTCTCAACTACTTCCAAAAGACAAGAGAAAAATGTCGCTGATTCCAAGTTTCTTTGGTGGCCGAAGGAGCAACGTTTACGATCCATTCTCCCTCGACCTTTGGGATCCTTTCAAGAATTTTCCATTTTCCAGTCCCGTTTCTTCTTCATTACCTGAATTATCTCGTGAGAATTCTGCATTTGTGAACACACGTGTGGACTGGAAGGAAACACCAGAAGCACACGTGTTTAAAGCTGATCTTCCTGGACTGAAAAAAGAAGAAGTGAAAGTTGAAATCGAAGATGATAGGGTTCTTCAGATAAGCGGAGAGAGGAGCGTTGAGAAAGAGGACAAGAATGATCAATGGCATCGCGTAGAACGTAGCAGTGGTAAATTCATGAGAAGATTCAGATTGCCTGAGAATGCTAAAATTGAACAAGTTAAAGCTGCAATGGAAAATGGTGTTCTCACTGTTACTGTTCCAAAAGAACAGATCAAGAAGCCTGATGTCAAGTCAATTGAGATCTCTGGTTAAACTCAGAAGTGACTTTGTTGTTTTTGTTGGTAGACTTGTTTTGGTTGTAATCTTAGTACCTTTTTTGTGTGATGCGTGTGCAAGAGATATGACATGATGTAATATGTAAAATGGTGCTGCATAAATAAATAACTAAATTGTTGTTCTTCTTGGTGTTATATTCATAATTTCACTTGCACAATGCATGATTCTTGAAAGTATGCTTTCGTAAATACATTTAGAAACCAATTAGGCTTCTACAATAATAGTAATTAAATAGTTCATTGAAGTATAGACCCTTTCATTATAAAAATACTTAAATCAATTTAGTTCATCAGGTTGTTAATTAATTTAATCTGTTATTAGTTTGGCACTCTTTTTCCCTTTAGGTTACTGTTTTTCTTTGTGTATATAAGCATGATTATTTTGTCAGTTTCATTAAATAACAAATGAGGCTATTCATTATTTGTTTTCTTTATCAAAATAATTTGGTATTGGAGCTTGATTCCGTAATTTTATTCTTTCTTCCTTCTAGCTTTTTCTATTGTCTTCCATGGAGGATGGTCAAGATCTTAACTGTTTTGATTTGTAATATCACAGTTTCAGCATTGAAAATTTATCTACGATGAAAGATCCAACTTTAAATCCTAGACTAGAAGTTCTTATTACCTTCCTTTTGGAGAGAATTGCGGTGCAATTCTTAGATTCAGTTTACCAATGCTTCTTTGTCACAATACTACCAACAATCCTTATTTTGAACTCGGTCAGACTACTTTCCAAAGAATTTGACAAATAACAACAAAACTAGACATGGTAATCTATCTCAGATTACTACAAGAATTCAGATTTTTCTTGATTTTGAGCTCGGTCAGACTACTTTCTGAAGAATTTGACAACTAACAATAAAACTAGACATGTTAATCTATCTCAGACTTAAATTTACTACAAGAATTCATATTTTTCCTGATTTTGAACTTGGTCAGACTACTTTCTGAAGAATTTGACAAATAACAACAAAACTAGACATGTTAATCTATCTCAGACTTAGATTTACTACAAAAATTCATATTTTTCTCTCAGCCTTTGGCAATAATTGAAGAGTTCATTCTCATTTGCGAAAGTTCATACATTTTTTATTGTATTTTATTTAAAACTCCTTGATGTATGTATAAGTAAAGTAAAAGAAGTAAAATTCCTTGATGTGTGTATAAGTAAAAGAAGATTATCAACAACCTCGAATCGGCATTTGATGAATTAGGATAATTAAATCTGTCGAATGGATTAGAGGATGACTTCAAGAGTGAAAACATGCCATGCTATGTTCACTGCTTGAACGGATCGGATCGGATCGTCTGCCCAACAAGGATAATATCAAAGTTTAAGCTAGTCTTAGTGTGATTTAAGTTTTAAGCATTTTATACAAACAAAAGGGTTGCTCATTAAGTTGAAACTTGACTAATTCAATGTCCCATACAGATGTCTCCAAACCAAGGTTTAGGAGATCAAAAATTGGCAGAGATTTGTCAAAAAAGAGATAGTAGAGACTGAAAGAAGTACATACCCACCAGGATCACACATAATACTTGATACTTTCTCAATATCATGGGTAACTAATTTCAAATGCAGAAGTAATAAAATTGCAGACAACTTATGGAACTTCAGTTAAAACAACTAAGTGCACTTAACTATTATTAGAATGAAAGTATTCATTGAGTAAAACTAGAACAGAAACATAAAAAAAAACAGAACACACGATAGTTTTTCAAGGGCCATTACGAAATCAAGGCCCCTTGCCATAAGAAGTTTACATTAAACACCAACGACCTATAGAAATTTCAACATTATCAGACCGCTATGCAACATTTACATACTTAAAATCCACCACGAAGCCGCAATACAAGGTGGAGAGTAGACTCCTTCTGAATGTTGTAGTCAGCAAGGGTCCTTCCATCCTCCAATTGCTTCCCAGCAAAGATCAACCTCTGCTGATCTGGTGGGATTCCTTCCTTGTCCTGTATTTTTGCCTTGACATTATCAATAGTGTCTGAACTTTCTACCTCCAAAGTAATGGTCTTTCCTGTCAAAGTCTTCACAAAGATCTGCATACCTCCCCTCAAACGAAGGACAAGGTGAAGGGTGGATTCCTTCTGAATGTTGTAATCAGCCAAGGTTCGGCCATCTTCAAGCTGCTTTCCAGCAAAAATCAACCTTTGCTGGTCTGGGGGGATACCCTCCTTGTCCTGTATCTTAGCCTTCACATTGTCAATTGTGTCTGAGCTCTCAACCTCCAAAGTAATTGTCTTGCCTGTTAGTGTCTTCACAAAAATCTGCATACCTCCCCTCAATCGAAGAACAAGGTGGAGAGTGGACTCTTTCTGGATATTGTAATCAGCCAGAGTCCGACCATCTTCAAGCTGCTTTCCAGCAAAAATCAATCTTTGCTGGTCTGGGGGAATACCCTCCTTATCTTGTATCTTGGCCTTTACATTGTCGATTGTGTCTGAGCTCTCAACCTCCAAAGTAATTGTTTTGCCTGTGAGGGTCTTAACAAAAATCTGCATACCACCACGGAGACGCAAAACAAGATGGAGAGTTGACTCCTTTTGAATGTTGTAATCAGCCAAGGTTCGTCCATCTTCAAGCTGCTTTCCAGCAAAAATCAACCTTTGCTGGTCTGGAGGGATGCCCTCTTTGTCTTGTATCTTTGCCTTGACATTGTCTATGGTGTCAGAACTCTCTACCTCAAGAGTGATGGTCTTCCCTGTGAGGGTCTTGACAAAGATTTGCATACCACCACGGAGACGAAGCACCAAATGGAGGGTGGACTCTTTCTGGATGTTGTAATCTGCCAAAGTTCGGCCATCTTCAAGCTGTTTGCCAGCAAAGATGAGCCTCTGTTGGTCTGGCGGAATGCCCTCTTTGTCCTGAATCTTGGCCTTTACATTGTCGATGGTATCAGAGCTCTCCACCTCAAGAGTGATGGTCTTTCCGGTGAGAGTCTTCACAAATATTTGCATCCCACCACGGAGACGGAGCACCAAATGAAGTGTGGACTCCTTTTGGATGTTGTAATCAGCAAGGGTACGCCCATCCTCGAGCTGCTTGCCAGCAAAAATGAGACGCTGCTGGTCTGGTGGGATCCCTTCCTTGTCTTGAATCTTGGCCTTAACATTGTCTATGGTATCTGAACTCTCAACCTCGAGAGTTATGGTCTTGCCAGTGAGGGTCTTAACGAAAATTTGCATCTACATTATCAGAAACAAACGATAGCAAACGAATCAATTACCAATTCTATATAGCTAAAATTACATAAAATAAAGGAATTAAAGCAGACGATATGCCAATATAATCACCAACTCTATTTCAGGGTAAAATTGTAATAACTTCATTGTCATATTCTCCCAAACAAATAAATTGGGTAACAACCCTAAATTACACGTATACAAAACAAAAGTCCAGACAAAACTAAAGATTTGATATTCATAAATTGTCTCCAGTTCATAATAGAAAAATCAAGTATACCTGGACTAATCTAATTCCTGGACTTTTTATAATCAAACGACTAACAAATTATATATAAAAATCTAAAAATGGATAGGAATGTCTTGTATCAGCAAAATATTGAAACTAACTGGCTAATTTATCAAGAAAATTTTCACAAAGATGTGATCATTGAGATATTAAAATCACGCAAACCATTCGACTCAGAAGAATTTCCATGTCACAAAAAAAAATCAGATCAAAATCGAAGCTGACAGATCCAATAATCGATTGAAAGAAAAGACAAAACCTAATAATCGAAGTCTAAATAACCAGATAAAAATTAACATTCATATGCTCGATTAATCGAGAGAGAGAAAAAATCCTAACAATGGAAAGTCTTAGAAAGAAAAAGAAAAGGAGTAGAAGATACCTTGAGCTAAGGATTTCTGTCTTTGCAACAAAATGAAAACTGATATATGAATACGGGGTGATGGGGCTTTCATTTTTATAGCTAAAAATATTTGAGGTTTCGTTAAGGCAACGGCAGCTCTGCCAATCATGTTTGGACACGTGGACGAATATGGATCATCAACCATTTTGACACGGCAACGTTTGGTATTAGAGTCGTTTTCGGCAACGAGAGATGATAATGCATCCCCTTCCAAACACGTCTTCAAATTGCTTGGCTTATTTTATTTTCCACCGTCTCTGGATAATTCTTCCTTTCTTCAAACCTAAGTTTTTCATTTCCTTTTTCATACATTGTAAGAAATACACAATTTATAGTCTCGTTCATGATAATTGATTTTAGGATATAGTTTATGAATTCAGACACCCCATAAAATAATAAATATGAATGTGATAAATTGGTGATTTTCATTTAAATACTTACTTGGACACTTGTTAATGTATTAGAAGTAAAAAATTATATTAGAAATTGTAAATTCTATTTCTTACGTTGATTTTATCCCTAATACTTTAGGACACATGTTAGTAGTACAGTCAAACTTTATAATTAATTGATTTGGAAATGTTTTTTCGTTTTTACCCGAATTTTAATATAAATCTTTTATTTTATTAACTTTTAATTTAAATAAATTGAACTATCTAACACTTCAATTGATAATTATGTCGTACTAAAAATAAAATATGAATTATAATTAGATATTGATAAAATATCTTTAGATTGACAACGCATCTTATTATTATTTCATAAAAAAATAAAAATCATTTTCTAAGTTGATTTGATGCTACTGATTGTCATGATTAGCCTATATTTATATGTAGAATTTTTTAAGACATAGATCTCCTATAAATAGTTGTATGGTGCGTCAGTTGTAGAAACTGTAATTATATAGTTTGAGAAACAAATTATCAACAACTTCTTACTCATAAGCCTAAATGATAGATACCAAGTTACCAACCAACATTTATGTTGGAGCAGTTCTTGATTGTGCAAGCATTCCCAAAATAAACATACAATATTTTGATTGCAGATTCCAGATACTATTTTTTATAAGGCATTTTTGCCTAAAACAAAATCAGCACACTATTAAGTTACTAAAAACCAATGAATTTGACAACAACAAAATCTGATTTCTTTTCTTTTAGATAAATGATTATAAGATATATATATATACAACTGACTAAAACCAACCTTAACAAATTAATTCTTACTCTCACTACATCATAGATTCTTCTGATAATATAGTCAACAATGAATATTTAGCCTTGATTGAGATTCTGCCACCTTCTACACATAGCTTTGCTCCAGTAACAACCCAATATCCAGGTAGATCCTCTGGACCCCTAACCATTTCCTTTGTGTCAACAAAGCTAAGCATTTTTGGAGCCCTTGTTGGCATAGGTGGACCACCATGATAAACAGCCGAGTTTATGTCAACTTTGTTTGGTTTCTCAGGTGATTGCAATTCTTTGCTAAGCTTTGTACTCATCAATGCAGAGAAGAATCCTGATTTTCTAGATGTGGTTGACGGTCCATCCCATTCTGATCTTCGAATTTTCGCAGACGCTACTGTTGAGCATCCGAGCCTTAAGAAAAGAACTTTCTTCATTCCTACTAGCTTAACCTCAAACCAGGCTTTTGTTACAATAGATGTTGACTCATCCATTCTTGAGCTGTTGTATTGTACAGGTGCTGTGTAGACATGAGAAAACATGCTCCATTTCACTGGTTCGTAGTAGCCTCGGTCATCAGGTTCGTTGATAGGATTATAACTGTGATCTTCTGAAATTTCGAGGACACCTGGTAACTCTGAAAGATGCTGGAGATGGATTGATAGGTGGTCGTTTTTTTTGCCTTCCAAGTACAAGCGAATACCTGTTACCGGCCGGTTAGCAGAGTCAACCTGCTTATTGCAAAAAACTTGTCACTTTTTTGCTCACATTAAAGGAATTATCATGAAATTCTGTTACTAACTCTTGTTTGCTACCTTCACAGTATTAACATAAAGTTTGGGTCCCATGAGAGTGAACTGAAGTGATGGAGACGCATTCTTTTTATACTTATGGTCGAATCCAAGAGGCAGATCGCCGTACATTGGTGCCCATTGTCGCGGCAACTGAAATTCTAGAAATTGATGAAGCTCTTCAATTGCTGGTTTATCTGATTGAAACAGAAAACTTTTAAACAGATGTACCATATGAGGTGTATTAAAAAACCCCATCAAAAACTATGTTACTATAATCATTTGATATTAATGATTTATGTGTACAGAACATAATACACATGCATAGGCTTCATCAATAGAACTCATCTAAGCTTGATCTGAATGTTTCAAGTCAACTAAATGAATCTACACAACATTACATATGAAATTCATGAATATTAAAAGTACTTACATCTAAGATACAAATTCACGGCATGACTTAAGAATCCATTTCCAGGGACAGAATTCAATAGTGAAGTAATAGGCACCAAAGACATTGATATGACATTAGGAAACTGTGATATGGTTGAGAGCCACTGGTTATAAGGTTGACATACATCAATACCTCCCCTTCTGACAGAAATGCTTACTATATCCTGCAAAATAAATTCATATACTAATTAAGTCCAACTATGTTAGATGCAAAATACCTACAAGGTGCACCAGATAAGGTCTAAACTTGTTAAAAGATAATAATAAAAAAGAAAAAAAATTACTGACATCATTCTTGGAGTGACTTTTTACAACTGGCCTGCCAACAACCGACAAAGGTTTGTGCTTGTTTTGTCCCCTAAGTTTCGCACGATCATCCTGCAAACATGAACAAAGATATATTTACACAAGTTAAAACATTTTAGATTTTCATACTTTTAAATCTTCAAATCAAGTAATGAAATGGGGAGGTACAATGTCCTTTGTCAGAAGATATAATGCATAATCTTTACCTTTAGTTTTCCTGACATTTCACCAGGATTGACATTAGAATTTTGATTTGAATCCGCAGAAAACCTCTCATCGGCTAATTGCTTAAGCAATTTCTGCAGTTCAGTTGGCTGAGAATCCGAATTTTTTGACTGCTTGATATGAATCACATCTTTTCCTCCCATCTTCACCCCAACAACTACATGAGTGCCATACTTTTCGATGAACCTGAAGAACCATGTTTAGTTTAAAACACTATTAACTCAAGTCCAAGCAATATATAGAAGATTCATGTCAAAAATCTTGTAACTTACTACAAGAAACTTGTAGTTAATGGTCTCAGCTTTAGAGGAAAATCTAGGAATCGTGCACTTTAGCAACAAATCAATGCAATTATAGTGCAAGGGGAAAAAGTAATCAAAGTGATTCTTCTTGTTCATAGAAAATAAAATAAAAAATCCAATTTGTGCAGTATTTTATCAAGACGATTAACAAGAAGAGAATGAAGAATAACAATAACCAGGATACTTACTCGGCAAGAGCAGCAGGGTTCCACGTTGAAGGCACGTCTTTTTTCACATTATCCGAAAGGGTAATGTTGGTTCTATCTAATTCAACGGTATACAATGTTATGAACCATCCATCAAAGGCGAGGATTTTCGTGGAAGCTGCATCCTTGGACCAACATTTTCTCATGTCAAACATGTTATTGAATTGGCCAGATGGAATCTTTCCTGACAAAGATAGTTGTCTGTTGAAATGCTCAGACATCTGCAATAGTCCAAAAATTCACCGAAATTCAGACTTTTCTCACTTCCAATCACACCTATAATTTCCCTTTTAACTTCACTTTTATACAAAAAAGAAAAACCATCTACCATAAATGGGAATTAAAGAAACAGAAACAAAGGTAGGGAAGTAAGGGAAAACGTAACAGTTAAAACATGTTTAGTCTTCAAAAATGAAATTGTTAAAAGGGATTTCAATAGCATAATTTCAAATGCAAACAAACAACAATTTTCAAGTGAAAAATAGTGATCAGGATTTTTAAAAAAAATCAGAGAAGGGGGAAATTATTAATGACCCCCTTTGGCTTTTACAACTATTCTTGAGGGATTAGTTCTTTAAAGATATAAAGTCAAACTTTTATCACTGAGTTGGCAGCTTGTGATCAGAATTCACTCATGGCAAAATTAGTATCAATTAAAACTGTTCTCTTTATACTGCAAGGATCAAACAATATCCTCATAATATCCAAGAATCAAGATGAATCATATCTAATGATTCAACTGTTATTAAAATAAACAAATCTTGACTACAGTTACTATTAATAAAACAGTAAAAAAAAAATCATGTGAGAAATTCATGCAGAATTATGGTAGCAATTACAAAGTTTGTGATGAATAACCTGATTGAAAGTGAGAACATCAGAACGAAACCGGGTACAATCACCTTTATCAGACTTGATAGATAAGGGAACATTGGGAACAACAACACCAGAAGGAAACACAAGGTCCCTAGTTTGTGATGCAGTATTTTCAATTTGGATCAACCTTGATTTGCAAGCAGAGAATCTTATATCACTGCATAGATCATAGCCTTGACCAATCACACTCACAGCTTTCTCAGCTGCTAATTGAGGATCCAATCCTGCATTTCCATAGCTTTGATTAACATTGATACCCATTAATTTATTAACTCAAACAAATATTATTGAAGTTTCACTCTTGTTCAGAGGTTTCTTTCTCCACATAGAATGATATAAGAAGAAGAAGAAGAAGTGTTGAAGTGGTAAATAATGTTTGAAGGGTCTTGTGGTAATGATAAGAGTATGAGTCGTTTCAAAGGGTCATCTACGCGGGTCATTTTCTTAATTATTTTTGGGGGTTGAATGAAGAGCGTGTGTGTTTGTGGAGAAGTAAAAAGGACGGTTTTTTATTTTTATTGTTTTGTATAGCAATAAAATATTGGACCTTTGAAATGAAAACGGTGACAATAGAGTGGGAACGAGGAAGGAGAGAACGATGTTGTGTGTCTAATATCTTCCACGTGGCACTATAACGTATGATATTCATCTTTGTCCACTCTTTCAAGTGGATCAAAGAAGGAACTGGTCATAGGCTCTATCATTGACTTCATATATTTTTTTAGGTCATCATAAATTATTTTTATGAAAATAAATTTGAGAGAGGTAATGATACACCGTTTAACGGTATAGAAGATTTTATAATTTATTGATCACTTGTAAAAAGAATTTCTTTGTCACCGTCCTATAAAACATATAGTGTAACCATGAAATGTTTGTTTACATATTTTGTTCATTTCAAAAAATTTGTCGATGTTCATATTACGATACAATTATTAAAAAAAAAATTATTTTATGAAGTTACTTTTATTAATTAGTGATTGATTTTTATTATCATTAAAGTTGATATTTTAAAAATAGTATACATAATAATAATAATCAGATGATACAACTAAAAAAAATTACATTAAAAATTAAAAAATAACACCTATTTTATGATAATTTTTTAAAAATAATATTTATTATGAAAAAGATGAAATATGTGTTTAATCTATTGTCAAAATATCATTTTTCTTTTTTACAAAACAAAAAAAAATATAGTTTTCATTTTCAAGAAT
>JBBPBT010000938.1:1011329-1025775 GCA_037974875.1 Cicer bijugum | reverse complement strand
ATTTTCTTATAAAATTTAAATATTTAATAGACTAATTTGTGAATAATTAATCAACATATAATTATAATTATTCATAAAATTATTTCGATGATTGAATTTTATTAAAAATTTTATTCTTGAAAAAATGACATTAATATAAAATCAACTAAATAAATCACATATTTAATTACAATACACATTAAAATATATAACGACAAAACTTTATATAAAAACTAGTTTGATTGATATTTTATAAAATAAATAATATATTTATTAATTAACAAAATTCAAAAATATATTTGACTTTGCATATTGTCACAATTTTCTATGAAATAATACAGATATTTAGTAAAAGAAAAAACAAAATTAAAAGTAGGATTCGTCAACAAAAAAACAAATAAAATTAAAACGAGTAAGAAAATGAACAGAAAGTTGAACGTAAGAAGACACTAACGAAAATATCTGAGGTGCAGGTTGATGGGTAGGGTTTTCTTTCTTGATTTGGAAGGAAGTTCTTACCGATGCATATTCTGTTATACCCCTCTTGCTCTTGCCGATCATGTTCTCTCTCGAGTACTCACTACCTTTACCCTTTCTTCTTTATTCACTTCCTTTTTTGGTTCTTTATTAACTGTATTTAGGTCTTTTTATTTTTACTTTTTGTTGATTATTGATTCTTAATTATTAGGATGTTAATAGTTAGCTGAGTAATTTAACTTTATATCAATATTTGAAGAAGGATTATTTGAGGCAATCACCTATTATATGATGGTGTTTGCAGTATTCAAATGTCTGAGTGATATATCATATATACGATTATGTTAGGTTGGGAATTGAGGTATATGTATGTTTTCATGTGTTCAATTAATGGGTTTGGAATCGATTTAATAAGTTGTTGGATGAAAATTGAGTGAGGGAAAATGACTTCATTAATTTAGTATACAAATAATTATATGTGGAGCTCGTGTTGCATCGTGTAGGTTAGGATGAAAATGGCTGAATTTTCTCATAGGTAGATTTTCCATTAAATATTACTAGATAATATTTCAGTCCACAATTTCACTGTTAGTTCTTGTGATGAGAGGGAATTCATGGATTTGGAAAACAAATGAATCATCCCGTATATCTTTTGTAAGCTATTTTTTTTCTTGCAAAAATTGTAATATAGCATAGAGCAAGTTATGAAAATCCCCAAGAATATAAAAAGTCAGTTCAACAGTTAACTATCATCTTGTCCTGCATAATTGTTATTATCAGTTCCATTGTTGGAAATGCACCCAGTTATTGTGTTCACGTCTTTTGATATGCAATAGCAATTTGACTTTGGTTTGTTTCCCTGTGATGATCAGTCCTTCAGCTGCAGTCGAGGGAGGGCATACCTATTCAGCAAAGTGTAAGTTTATTTGAAACATTTGTTTCTATTCCCTGTTTAGTATAGTGCTTCAGACAATTTTAGTAGTCCTTCCCTGCAAGGGCCTCTCAGTCTCCAACCTAAACCATCTTCCCTCTATTGATTTGGGAAAATGGATGGAAGCGTTTATCATTGACATAAAATATTATGATTTTCTTCTGGCTTGCACAATTAGCACCTTTTCTTACCATGAAACACCCTACACAGCATCTTCTTGACTGACTATTTCCTATATCCTCGTCTGTTAATTTTTGGCCTTCGGTAGGGTGAATGTTACGGTTGGGCCTCAGGTAGACAGATTGATGATATCTGGACTGCACACAGTTGAAGATATATTTTGTTGCTGCTGTGGACAAATTATGGGATGGAAATATGTGAGCTTTACCATTCAATATCTTGTTTCTTTAATCATACCTTTTAGTCATGATAAGGGGTTACTTTACTACTTACCATCAAACATCATGTCGATAATATGAAATGCTATGGAAACTTAATCATTCATCATGTCGATAATATGAAATGTTACGAAAACTTAATCAATAAACAACACTTTTGATTAAGTCTAACGGACTTGAGTATTTGTGTGACATGTGGATTAGCTTGATTTATGGACGATAGGAGGACTTTATGACATCTTTGGGTCTACGTAGCAACCCCATCTAGTTGGAAAAGGCTTTGGTTTGTTGTTGCTGTAGTCTATTGATAAAAATGCAAATTAAACCTCAAATTCTGATAATTTTTCTTTGGTTTTTCAATAAATTAGAAATCAATCTGGGGGTCCCACAAGTATGGCGGTCAGTCTTGAAAGTGAAAATTAGCAATCGATTTGTGGCTAAATCGTAAATTCAAAAAATATGATATTTTAGATGTATATTGCCCCTCATGGATACTACGACTTTTATCCATTATATGATAGAATCACAGAAAAATAGGAATTTGTGAAAAGTAAATTGATAGATGAAATGAAAATTTATTGTTTTATGGAAGAAGGGAAAATTTTGATACAACGTATAACCCAGAACAAAACTCCTCCAGAGAAAATAATATCTCCTAATTCAATGATAATAATAATTATTCATGAGCAATCCCCTACTACCCTCCTTAATTTATTCCTTATGTGTAACTGAAATTCCTAGAATTCAATGAGTTTCTCTGCCCTGTCATTAATAGACTGCTTATTCTCTTTTTTACCCTTGCGGACATACGTTCTCCACACTGCAGATTTGGGCCTTTCACTAGTCTTAGGCCCAATAATTCTATCATTACCGCCATCAGGAACTGCAGCATTGTCCTCAAGGCTGAGAGATGGAAATTGACTTTTTAGTAGTAATTCATCCTCCCAAGTTGTGTCTTCTACAGCTCTTCCTTTCCAACGTACCAGCCATTGTCGCACCAACCGTCCTTCTTTCGTCACTGATCTTGCAGCCAGCAATTCTTCTGATTCTTCCCCTTCTTCTGCTTCCATTTCTAACCCGTCGGGTAGTTGAGGTTCAGCAGAGTAGTCTCCAATAGCTTTCTTGAGTTGTGAAATGTGAAACACTGCATGCACTCTACTTCCTTCAGGTAACTTCAACTTATAGGATATTGCCCCTATTTTCTTTAGGATTGGAAATGGTCCAAAGTACCTTGGAGCCAGTTTCTGATTAATCCTTCTAGTCACCGTCTGCTGTCTATGGGGCCGGAGCTTCAAAAATACGCACTCACCCACTTCAAATGAATATGCTTTTCTTTTCTTGTCTACATACCTCTTCATCTATTCTTGGGCCCTGTTCAAATGATACTTAAGTTGACGTAAGGCCTCATCACGATCAACCAATTCAGCTGCTACTGCTTCTACTTTCGTTTCTCCCTGTAAATATCTAACCACAGTGGGTGGTTTTCTTCCATACACTGCCTCAAACGGTGTAGTTCCTGTAGACACATGGAATGTGGTGTTATACCACAATTCAGCCCAAGGAATCCATTGCGACCACTCCTTCGGTTGCTCCGATGCAAAACAACGAAGATATGCTTCTAAGCACCGATTCACCCCCTCCGTTTGCCCATCCGTGTCTGGATGATATGAAGAACTCATACTCAACATCGTTCCTTGTAAGCGAAACAACTCTTTCCAAAATAGACTCACAACCAATGGATCACGATCACTGACAATGGATTGTGGCACCCCATGAAGACGCACCACCTCTTTAATAAAGCTTTCAGCCACCTTCCTCGCAGTATATGGATGTTTTAAGGGAATAAAATGTCCATACTTGGATAATCTATCCACCACTACAAAAATTGCTTCAAACCCCTTCGATTTTGGGAGACCAGTGATAAAATCCATCAAAATATCATCCCAAATTTTCTCTGGAATTGAGAGGGGCTGTAACAAACCCATAGGAGATGATGCAACGTACTTTTGGCGTTGACACACGTCGCAACTCTGCACAAATTCCATAACTGCCTTTCTCATTCCTGCCCAATAAAGATTTCCTGCTATCCTTCGATATGTGCGTAGAAAACCTGAATGGCCACCAATTGGCGATGAGTGAAATTCTTTCAACAATAAAGGTATACAACCAAAATTTGACGATAACACCAGTCTGCTACGGTAGAAAAGTCTCCCTTTGATTAATGTAAATATGGCCGGGATGCAGGGTCTTGTTGTAGCTCTGTTATCACCTTCTGCAATTGGGAATCATTCATAACTTCCTGCTGAATTTGTTGCTCTTGCATACATATCGGAAAAGAAGTAATCCCTTTCAACTCTGCTTCTTCATGCATTCTTGAAAGAGCGTCAGCAGCTTTATTTTCTGGACTTGGCTTGTATACCACTTCGAAGTGATAGCCCAATAATTTTGCTATCCAATTCTGCTGATCAGCCGTAGTGGTGCGTTGTTCGAGCAAGTGTCGTAAACTCTTTTGGTCGGAGTACACCACAAATCTTCTTCCCAACAATTATGGATGCCAATGCTGAACTGCCAACACCAACGCCATCAATTCTTTCTCATACGCAGACTTACTTAAATTATTCTTGGACAACGCCTTGCCAAAGTAGGCTATAGGCTTCTTTTTTTGCATTAAAACTGCACCTATTCCTCTTCCGGATGCATCACATTCAATCTCAAAAGGTTGTGAAAAATCTGGTAATGTTAAAACTGGGGCTTGCACCATAACTCTTTTAAGATTCTCAAAGGCCTTCAACTCTTCTGTACCCTAATGAAATCCTTCCTTCTTTGTTAGTTCTGTCAATGGTTTAGCTATCTTTCCATAGTCAACAATGAATTTCCAGTTATAACCGGTCAGCCCCAAAAATCCCCTCACTCCTTTGACATTATGGGGGGTTGGCCATTCCAAAATGCTATTAACCTTAGATGGATCCACAGCCACACCTTCTTCAGATATTACGTGACCCAAATATTCCACTTTCCTACTACCAAAATTACATTTTTTTTATTAACGACAAAACAGTGGTATTGTAAAATCTCCAGCACTTGATATAAATGTGCTAAGTGTTCTTCCAATACCTTACTATATACTAGGATATCATCAAAAAATACCAAGACAAACTTACGGAGGTGTGGCTTGAAAATCTGATTCATGGTGGATTGGAAAGTGGCTGGTGCGTTCGTCAGCCCAAACGACATCACTAGAAACTCATAATGTCCTTCATGAGTTCGAAATGCCGTCTTATGCACATCCCCTTCTTTCACCCTTATTTGGTGATAACCGGATTTCAAATCAAGTTTTGAGAAAAATTTCGTTCCATGTAGTTCATCCAATAATTTGTCAACTACCGGAATTGGATATTTATCTGCCATTGTAACCTTATTCAATTCTCTATAATCAACACACATCCTCCATGACCCATCTTTCTTTTTAACTAAAATGACAGGACTAGAAAATGCGCTAGTGCTGTTTCGAATTATACCTTGGGTCAGCATGCTCTGAACTTGTTTTTCGATCTCTTCCTTATGGTGGTGAGGATAACGATATGGCCTAACAATCACAGGACCTGCATCTTTCTTCAATTCAATTGCATGAGTTATATCTCGTTCAGGAGGCAGCCCAGTATTCTCTTCAAAATCTCCCTTAAAATTCTCCAACAAGTCTTTAAGCTCTTGTTGTTGATCTTGAGTTAGCTCCCGTAATTCTTCATTTGAAGTTTGACCCAATTCTTCTACCAACAAACTATACAGTGTTTCAATTTGCCCTTGAAGTGCCTTAGAATTAGCCAAGTCTTTTGTGGTAAAGAACTGACCATGTAGTTCCACCATTTTTCCTTCCCATTGAAAATTGATGGTCATTTTCTCCCAATCAAAGGTCACCTTCCCAAACCTTTGCAACCAAGCCACCCCCAAAATCATATCCAAATCACCCAATTCCAAAACAAAAGCATCAATATTAGTGATAAAATCATTTAATTGTACTTGCAATTTTCTACACCTCCCCCTAGTGGACACACGGTGGCCGTCTCCCAACCTTACTCCTATCGATCTTCCTTGTTCCACTGTTAATCCCAACGCAGTAGCAACACGGGGTGAGACGAAATTGTGACTGGCGCCACTATCGATTAAAACCATGATGGAAACCCCCTTTAGACTTCCTTTGAGGCGCAAAGTAGTTGGAGGCGTTTTATCTATATTTTTCTTTGCTTCAATCATATCAAACAGTCCCATGGAATTGCAATCAAGAACTTCATCCTTATCCTCCAAAGCTTCTATGGCAATCACCTCACCTTCTTCGTTAATCGTCTCGTCATCTCCTAAAATCACCAATCGGAGCTGTTTTTCAGCACACTGGCGAAGAGGATGATATTTTTCCCTACAACGAAAACACAGCCCTCGTGTTCGCCGCTCCATTAGTTCCGAATACGGCAGATGCTTGAGGCCACGATTGCGTTCGCCGCTGACTCTTCTCCCCTCATTGTTTCCAGATCTCGCTATATTATGAGAAACGTTCGAGTTTGCATTTGAGGCAGATTGAGTCGAACCGGTTTTGCTGTACACTGACCCGGTTAAGTTTTTATTAAACCCACTTCCAGATCGGGTCGAACCGGGGTTATAATGAATTCCAAATCTTTCTTTCCGTTGGGCCCCGATCCACTTAGCCCACTTCCCTTCCAACTGCGAAACCCATCCACACTACCACCTATTGGAATCAGAGATCCACGTAATTACGTTTTGACGTCACGAGCAATCTTCATTGCTTGCAATCTGGTTTGTGGATTCAATGTACGCACCTTCAAGCAAATGTGGTTCTTGAGTCCTCCCATGAAGTACCCAAGGTACTACTCCTCCGGTAGTCTTGCTACTTGTGACGATGCATATTCAAAGGTGGTAATGTATTCATCAACTGTTCCCGTTTGTTGCAAATCTTTCAACTCTTCAAAGGGGTTATCACTTTGTCTCCCACCATACCTTTCAATTAACGCTTGTTTCTAACTTCACCCAATTCAAATTGTCCTCTGTCTCACGCAACAAATTAAACCAGTGAATTGTTGCTCCCTCCATGCTTAGCTTTGCCAATCTGACTTTCACCTCCTCCGACGTCCCTTGAACTTCAAAATACGTTTCAGCTCGTGTGATCCAGGCCACAGGATCGTCACCATCAAATGATGGTAACTCAACTTTCTTCACTGCCATCTTATACTCTGTCACTGAGTCTTCCGAATGAGCGTCTTGTTCCCCCTTTTCAATTGGTCGTTGCTCTAACAACCTCGTGAACTCGCTCTTCATCATTTCACGAAATTCCTTCAACTCCTGGCGAACAGATTTTTCCACTGCTGAGAGTCTTGCTTCAACTGCTTCCATTCGATCTGACAGCTTTGGTGGCATGTACAACATACAAAAATCACTAGTACTTCTCGAAGATCCGGCAGGTCGGACCAATGATAGAATCACAGAAAAATAGGAATTTGTGAACAGTAAATCGATAGATGAAATGGAAATTTATTGTTTTATGGAAGAAGGGAAAATTCTGATACAACGTATAACCCAAAGCAAAGCTCCTCCAGAGAAAATAATATCTCCTAATTCAATGATAATAATAATTATTCATGAGCAATCCCCTACTACCCTCCTTAATTTATTCCTTATGTGTCATTGAAATTCCTAGAATTCAATGAGTTTCTCTGCCCTGTCATTAATAGACTGCTTATTCTCTTTTTTACCCTTGCGGACATACGTTCTCCACACTGCAAATTTGGGCCTTTCACTAGTCTTAGGCCCAATAATTCTATCATTATACCTTGTCAAACTTAAATTTAGTTGCCAACAATTTTTAGCTAATAAAAGAACTTACTTGCATGGGTTTTCTGGTTTCCAATCTATTGAGTATATGTAATTCATTTAAAGAAATTGTTTTCAAATCCATGAGAAGTTACTTGAAATTGACGCATTCCCATGAAACTATGGATTTGTTTAATGTTGTCCTGTTTGGGCTGAAAATTCCAAAGTATTTAAACTTTTTATGCTATTAAGAGAGAGATGGCTTCCACATTTCTTTAGGAGGAATATCTATTGATGAAAGACACATGGTTACATTATTGACATGCAAGCACTTGGTTGTATCTTCATATATACCAGCATCACCTTTTGATGAGCTCAATGCAGTTTAAACTAACAAATGCTTTTGGATTCATTCAGGTTGTAGCACATGAGAAAAGTGAAGTATATAAAGAAGGGAAGTTTGTGCTCGAGAGGTATGGAGTAAAATATGTTTTGACTTTTATCATCTTTAGCTAAGCTAATATTTAATTACTGTTGATGAACCTAGCAGATGGAGGATAGTTGATGACATTGACGAGGAATTAAATTTGGATGGTCATGCTAGTTCAAGCGACACAGAAAACACCTAGCGAGTTGCTTCTTTCTTGAATTCAAATATTGTAAAGCTAGTAAATATATCATGAGTACTTGGTATTCGTCGAGATACAATTTCATAAAGAAACTCTCTAGTTGGAGCAACATAATCCTGGCTCGTTTCCAGCATTAATAAATGTTTTCATACGGCATTGGATGTTATGTTTTGATAGATGGCATATACTAGGCATGCCTAATCAAACACAACAACGCCCTGCAGTTCTTGCGGGTTGGAAGAGTAATACATATTATTTTGTGATAGTTATCATTTTTACTTAATCTCAAGGTATCTAATATATGTGGAAAGTTAGGTTACTGTTCTAGCGATAAGTTTGCAAATACAGTTTACAGTAGTAGGATTTGTTCTGTTATCCTTTGTTCAAAACGACAAATATTCTGATCCTTTGTACAATTGTTCTTTAGATTGGTAGTTGTTTCCCTAGAGATAGAACACGTATATCTTCATATTCGAAGGGTATGTTTGGATTGAGGGTTTTTAAGGGTTTAAGACGGAAGGATTTTGGAGAATTTAGTTTATCTTCATATATTTGAGATTTTAAAACATTGAAAGAATAATATAATAGATGATCATATAATATTTCAATCACACTTAATTTTTAAAAGCGTTTTATAGCTTCTTTAATTTAGAAAAGAAAAATAAGTCCTCCATTCCCCTCTCCTCCAAATTCGTCCTTCCAAGCATACCCAAAGTGGATGGATTTGCATTTGGCAACATCAAGGTTTTGAATTGTGATTGCTGCTGCTTTGCAGCCATTGCAGGTTAACTGCAGCTGATGCTTTTAGCATAAGAATACAAATATAACTTAGACGGTAGCAAGCCTAAAAAGTTAGAAACCTAAACATAAGAATAAAACATTACTACTTCAACATACATCAATGATTTTAACGTACATAATTGAGTCATAACTTAAAAAATTATACATTTACATCACATCAAGATACAGCTCATACGTAAAAGGACGAGTACAATATCCATATATATAGTCTCTACTATTTTGAATATATTGATGCAGCAACGGAATCTTATCTGTGTCATCAAACACCACTACACTAGAAAATACAACATTCCCCATGGCATTTTCTTATTTTGCTGGGAAGAACTTCATCCACAGAGAAGCTTTATAATGTCAATATATCTTGTAGCTTTCCTGTGGAACAGTTTGTTTATCCTTAGACAGTGCCTGGCTGTGTGGCTTCGCATTTCCGGCACGGTGACATAAAAGACTTGAGCATTTTCTGACCAATCCATGTTTTTGTCACAGTTTTTTCCTTGTTTTTAATGTTTCTTGCTTTGACAAGTTGTTCATGGTACTTCCTTGCTCTGCTGCTGGTCTCGCCACTCGCCATGATATGTTGTTCAATATCAATTGCTAGTAATGACCTTAAGGAACTTGGAGGGTTTGTGAAGAAAGATCTGTTTGGTTGAAATGCAATTGCATGTGGCTTAATTTGTCCATTGGAAATAAGCTTATCAGCAGGTGTTATCTTGAATGGATTAGCAACAGTAGAATATAAGTTTGTTTTGATGGTGGCAAATTCAAAATCTGGGTCTTGCTTAGGAGCTGCAAGGTGATTTTGTTGTTGTTGGTCTTGAATAGAAACAAGGCCAGCAAAAGAAAATGAGTCAGCTGAAATGCTATCTCTTGCAGCATCAGGGATACACTTATTTCTTTGAAGAGTACCCATTGATTTATGACCGAATTGGTCATCGAGGTCATATATAAATACATGGTGAGTATTCATGTATAATTATAAGGTTATATGTAGTTAATCAAAATGTTAATTATTGTATAGTTAATTAATTAATCTCACATTTTCACATAACGTTTCCTATATATAATCAAAATTATTTTATATCTAGTCATTTGATGTTTATAATTAATTTTTTTTGTCTTGGTGATATGTTTCTAAGAGGAAATAAGTTGTATTAATTTAGAATAAAGTCTAATAAATTGTTATTCTAATCAGACTTTAAACTCGAGTATTTTCGATCAATTTGGTGGTCTTAATTGAAGTTCATCAACAATTTAAAATTTACTTGGTTATGAATAGTTTATGATTAATAAAAAAATTATTCATGTTTAAAAAGTTTAAATGAATTGACTCTTTAAATTTTATCAGTTTCGAGATTTAAATAATAAAAATATTAATATATTTTTTGAAATCTACACTCATATTTGTCCACTTAAAAGTTATTTTTTCCTTAGTATATTTAGAAACTAATATTGAACTAAAAATATGTTAAGATTTTTGATTGGCAAAATCAAACTACTAGTTTACGACGGATAGCTTCGATCCTATAAATTTGTACAACCACAGTAAAGTTATTTGATTACAACTGTTCTCTCACAAATTTATAACATTTTTTCATATATTAATTCAAGTAGCGTACACTTATTTGCGAGGTAAATAAATTTTTAATTCTTATAAAAATATTATTATTCACTTTTAGTTCATATAATTTTTTTTAATGAAATTTGATTGAACATATCTAAATATTATTTTAAAATATATTCTTATATCATTTTATATTTATAAATTAATTCAAATTGTTAATTTTATTAAATACTTTAAATTTTATTTATTAGTTTATTTACTGTTTATTATAAGTTTATTCGCTGTGAAATAGCTTATATGTTTATACACTACTTTCCATAAAGAGCGGCTAAATTTATAACACTTAATTATCATTAATAATAATAATTGGTGCATAATAATAATAATAATAATAATAATAATAATAATTGGGGCATAATAATAATAATAATAATAAATAAATAAATAAATAAATAAAAACGGTTAGTAGCAACACATAATTATTTTTAGTTTTAATTTTTTAATTCTTAAAAATAATCTAAAGTTCACACTAACAAATAAGTAAAGTTTAATTAAAAATTATTTTTGAAAGAACTTGAGCTTGAATTTTTTCGAATAATTTTGTTCTTTTATTCATTGTTTTTTTGAACAAAATAAATTCATTTATTATTATACCAATAAATTCATATTATATATACCAATTATGTGAATTCGAATATTTTTCTGGCTAGTGAATAAAAAAAAGTGGCCAATTGCACAGAGGAGTCTGCATTTCGGTGGATATTACAACGGTAGAGTGATGTAATACTCTTAACCCTTTCTTGATGTCATTTTCAAATCTCATAAGTTTATTTATATATTTGAATTTTGACACAAAGTATGCATAAGTTGGTTGCTACATGATTTGTTATTTTTCTTGGTATAAGATTATTACTGTTTGTGATATTTTACTTTCGTCATAGACCTTGATGTTTATGAAAGGGTAGACACAAACCATGGCCTGCATTGAATTGATTTTTCATTGCTTGGAAAATATTTAAATATGTAACCATAATTTTCTTTCAGCAGGCGTAATTTCCGTGAAGAGGACCTAAAGGCCCAATTCTTTTTTATTTTTTATTTTTATATGCGACCTTTTTTTTTTCTTTTTTTTAATGTGTGACCTTTTTTTAAGAAAAGAGAAAATCATAAAGAGAACTTGAGAGACAAAACTAGAGAAATATAACCCTCAATAATTATCATCAAGGAAAAACAATAGACTTTTAGGGGTTTAGGTAGATTTACAAAACTAAAACTCCTATCGAGATTAAGGTTAACCAGTTTATATACACTCCGATTACCCTCACGATAGACGTGATTAGCCACACAACTCCGTTTTATTTGACCAAATCATGTTGACTACAGTAAAAAAAGTTAATTTCTATAAAAATAGTAGTCAAACTTAAATTGTAAATCATTACGAGACCATGAATTATCCCAAAGCTCAACTAACACAGAAGGAGATTGGTCGATATTGCCAAAGAACTAACGGATATAAACTTCTCTATGATCTCTAATAAGTCTTCCACAAGCGGTTAGTCCCTCTGTGTTGTGATAATAACCATTTATATTAAGCTTGAATGAATTAACAGCAAGAGAATACCATTTAAAGTTAATCTCCCTATTATGATCTTCTATAAATGAATGATAAAAAAGATAAATATATCGATGAATGAGAAAAAATTGTCTATTAAAATATTGCAAAAATTACTCAGGATCAAGTGGTGTTCTTGAGAAAACTATTTGGTTCCTATCCATCCACAACACATTTACCATCACTCCAAACACCAGATGCCAATGGCTTATGATCGAGCGAACATTAGTTAACATAATATTAAAGTCAATCAATTGAGGAAACTTGAGGCTAAAAAAGGAACTACATTGCTCATCCTCCATAACAATAAAGGTATCCCAAAGATTATGTACCACATCACAATCTCCAAGAACAAACATAATGGTTTCAGGAGCTTTGGAGAATCTGATGCAAATCCTAGTATCTGATACCTGATTGTGTCTTTCGACATTGTTAGAAGTTTTCCTTGTGAAAGATTCAAAAGAAAGGTACATATTATGGGCGGTCCATTCCATTTTCACACTAGGTTGAAATTAGGAATTTATAAGGAGTAGAATTATCTGCTGATAAAGTTTGATATGCAAACTTAATAATGAAATGTTTATCATTAGAAAATTTCCATATAGAGAAATCATCTGGACTTGCAAGAAGCGACCTATGGCATGCAATTTTGGTTATGATGTTACTAGGAATAACTTGATTGATTATAGACCAGTTCCAACCATTCTCAACAACATAATCACTAACATGATTGTTCAAAATATATGGACGAATGGCTATTCCATGATTGCATAACTTACCAACTCCAGAGAGCTAATCATCAACGCAAAATCTAATAAAGTGATCATTTCTAATAATCCAAGAAATACCATTATCCACTTTAGGCCAATATTTGGTAATTTCTCTCCAAATACGAGAAGCTTTGGATCTACACTGAATGGGAGACATAATCAAGTTACCATAATTATATTTTGGGCGTATTTTGGGAGGTCCGTTCCATTTTCACACTAGGTTGAAATTTGGGATTTATAAGGAGTAGAATTATATGTTGACCAAGTTCGGTATGCAAATTTAATAATGAAAAATTTATCATTAGAAAATTTTCATATTGAGAAATCATATTGACTTGCAAGAGGAGACCTAAGACATGCAAATTTGGTTATGATGTTACTAGGAATAACTTGATTGATTATAGACCAGTTCCAACCATTCTCAACAACATAATCACTAACATGATAGTTCACAACATATGGACGAATGACTATTCCATGATCGCATAACTTACCAACTCCAGAGACCTAATTGTCAACGCAAAATCTAATAGAGTGATCATTTCTAATAATCCAAGAAATACCATTATCCACTTTAGGCCAATATTTGGTAATTCCTCTCCAAATACGAAAAGCTTTGGATCCACACTGAATGTGCGACATAATCAAGTTACCACAATTATATTTTGGGTGGATGATCTTAACCCAAATGGCATCTTGATTGATAATCATATTTCACGCCAACTTCATCTTTAGCTAGAGTTAACCATTTTCATACTATGAAAACCAAGACCCATTTTTTATTTTGGAGTGCAAAGAGTAGACATAGAAACAAAATGACATTTCCTACTATTTGCAGTAGAGCCCCAATTAAATTTTTTAGAAAGCCTCTCAACCTCATCACACATTAAACCTGAAATAACAATAGATTCATCACATAGTTATGAAGACACATAAGGCAATTCTGAGCTAGAGTGACACGACCAATCATAGATAAAGACTTAGTTTCTATCCCGATAGTTTATTCTTCACTCTATCAACAATGAAAACATAAAAAGATTTTTCTTTTCTACTAGTGATATTAGCCATAATGTGTGACCCTTCTAAAACATGAAAAAGTATCTAATAAAATTTTAGAACTACTTTTAACCCTTTTATATTTCTTAAAATTCACATCTCTTTTGTGAAGTACATATTTTGGAGAACAAAAAAGTTGTATTTTTGTCCAAAAATATTATATTTTTAAAAATATATAGGAGGTGAGAAAAGAAGTTCTCATGGAATTTTATAAACA
Source organism: Cicer bijugum (assembly GCA_037974875.1). Taxonomy (NCBI): domain Eukaryota; kingdom Viridiplantae; phylum Streptophyta; class Magnoliopsida; order Fabales; family Fabaceae; genus Cicer; species Cicer bijugum. Next base: position 1,011,527 of record JBBPBT010000938.1, on the reverse strand, counting down.
TGCATTTTGTTTTAAAAAGTTTTAAAGTTTAATTTTTATAACAATTATGTTCAAATGGTTAATGAACTTCAGTTAATAATAATCGTATGAGAGAAATTGAATTTAAATCATAGTTGAAATAATTTTTAATCAAATTTTATTTACCTTATGACTAAATTTTAAATTACTAAAATTCCCTATAAATCACGTGATTAAAAA
>JBBPBT010000938.1:995172-1011059 GCA_037974875.1 Cicer bijugum | reverse complement strand
AAAAAAAAAAAAGATTGGTTCTTATGCATAGTTTGAAAAAACATGGTAAGAAAACAAACTAAAAATATTTTAAAATTTGAAATGACATGACCTTTGCCAACACAACATGATACATATGTTTCAGCTCTTTAATTCTTAAGAAATTGGGTGTTTCGTTTACATGGAGAAAGATTCAGCTATTTATTTTAAGAAATTAAGATATTTCACTTTTTGATTATGTCTTTATATTTATTCGCACTCTAAATTCCGTTAATAAAATTCTATTTCTTTTGAAAAACAAAAATGATCCCTATCCAATACAAATTAGAAGGTTTTCGCACCATATTTTACTTATACGTAAATATTAGTTATATAATACCTTTTGCTTTTTATCATAAAAACAATTGAGTGTAATTTTTGTCCTAACTATAAGAAGTTAGGTACATATCAAAGTGCATCAATTGGCAAAATCCTAGAATCTCACCATCACACCTCAAATTCGTCAATGTAAATATTAACTTCTCGATAAGAGTGACAAATCCAACCTCCCAATACATCTCTAATAATCAAGAAATATACTGCACCAGACATGTATGGTAGAAAATTCAAACATTTACTTACATAAAAAAATTATAGAAGACGGGTTGCTCTGTCATGAACTGCATTTCCTCACATAACTAAGTTGCATTTAACATAAATCAAGGTGTTACACATCTTTATATCTACTAAACCAAAAGAAAAATTAAATAGACAATTAAAAACTTGTATCATTATTAGCCTTATGAGGCATTACATGCATTATAATTAGCATAACTTCCAAATACAGTAATAAAAATAACATGAGTAGGTTTTAGAGTACACATTCTAAAATCTAAACATAATAAAAACTATTGAGAGATTGCTTTGTCATCCATTATAATTATACCCAATTCGAAATATTAGTCTCTGAAGTTGCGCATTTAACAACAAAAAATCTAAACATATCTCTTTGGTTGCCAACTAGAAGGACCTCCTGCCATAGCTTCAAGAGAAACAGGTTTGACAATACAATATCCATTATTTTTAGAGCAAAAACCAGACCTATTTCTTCTTCTAACAAACTCATCACCATAATTACCCTTCATATCCATACCTATAAATTTTCTCTCCAAATCATGCTTCTCAAATCTTCTTCTCATTAAATTTTGCCTCCTACCAACAACACTACTTTTCTTGTCTCTATTTTCACATCTTTTTCTACCAATTGGCACTGGAATTGCTTCCAAACCCATTAACTTAGCCACAACACCTGGTTTACACCAAACCACTCTCTCCCCTGCAACTTTTGGTGGAAAGCACAAAACCTTCTTATCATCATCATTCTCTTCTACTAACTTTCCTCTTAAACTTTTGTCACTACAAACCGATCTTCTTCTTTCTTCTATAGTTCCAAAAGATGATCTATACATTGAATCTCTTCCATCAAGTGAAAACCTTGGATATTGATTCAAAGCATTCCTTGCAGATCTCAATATGTCAGAGTTGTTAACACATGACATTCTTCCTTTTATTCCACTATATTCATTTAGTTTTTCTTTCCTTGCTATCTCTTCCTCCATTTCTAATTGTAGTATCAAATCTTCAAGTGTCGGTGTGTTCTGCTTTGAATTTGAATTTTCATCGCATTGCAAAAAAGGTGAGCTTACCTTGCTATTTGTAATGTCACCTCCAATATTGCCAATAGTACTATTTTGTTGATTGAGTGTGGAGGTTGATCCATCACTGTTGCAGAATGTTCTTATGCCTTTTTTCATTTTGGCTCCTAAAGTGTTTTTGAGAAGAAAGAATGGCATGTTGGGAGATAAAGTGTATCTGCATGAATATTATGAAAATGGAGTCTTTTGAGTTTTCTTTAGTAAAGAAGAGAAAGGTACTATTGAAACGTGAATAGTTTGAATAAGAGCGGTGTGGTAGTGAATGAAAGATTTTGGTGTGATATTATGTGAGTCTTAATAGCTTTCACATGATGGATAAGGAAGGTTTTCACAGGTATTTCATTTCTTTGCTGCAAAGTTGCTTAAGAGTAAGTAAGAAGACACCTAATGGACTTTATGTTACTATCTTGGGTGAGAGAAATCAATATCATTTATTGGAGTCACGGTGGTAGAATGCATGAAAATGTTATATGACTTAAACCATAATTTCATACAGCTTGTATTAATAAGTACTTTTTTTTCGCATGTATCCTCCGACATGTATTCTTCTATACACTAGTTAAATATCAAACTCATAACCACATATTTAAGTTATCCAATTCTCTATAGTAATCCATTAAACTTTATTTATAAATAAAAGTTGATGTATTTACAATACTAAATATATGAACTTTTTGTTGATGCACTTTTATTTATAAATAAAGCCAAATGAAAATGGAGTATTAATTAGTACTTAGTTTATAGCAGAGTATGTGCATATCGCCCTCTCTCTCTGTTTTTTTTTTTTTTATTTTTTTTTTTATCATTCTGTAGAATATGAAAAGTAACTAAGGTCGAAATCTAACTACATCACAAGCAACACCTGACAAGATTCTTTGCATAAACATCTTTTAAGTACGAATCTGGATACAGGCAAAATAATAGTAGCTCTTGGCCTATAATTTTGACAACATATAGTGCATTTGCAACAAAAATAAAATTCACACTAATTAAAAATATTTGTTAACCTTATTTAATTTTTGAAATGTAAAAACTGTAAACTTATTTTACAGAAATAAAAAAGATTATTAGAATCTTAAATTTTAAATTAATTAAACGAGGTTATAAAAATGTTACTAGGTATAATAAAACTAACTAAAGTTCCATATATTTTATATTTCTAATGAATAATTTGAATGTTTTTTACCCATATTCATGATAGTTGTGTTGTACGTAGTGGTGCTGGACCATATCCACCCTAATAAGACCCTTAACCAAATATTTGATGTGGGACACGGATTTTGATTCAAACAGCATTCTTAACCAAGTTTTGTGTGTGACATTTAAAGATTACTAAACCGAAAACACATTTTCAGGAGATAAATATGTGCTGCCCCAAAATATTTGTGACGATTTTAAGAAACCTGAGGTTTGGCAAATTTGCACCTGTGGTTCTAATTTACTGTGCGCTTAAAGGGTTTAGCCCCTTTTTCTGTAACATGAGAAAAGTATTAAAATAAAGGATAAACTAAAACTATCTGAGATATTTTGTATAACTATGCGCTTGGCAAAGAAGGACTCGGATGACGGTTCACCATTCAGCTTAACCCAACTGTGTCTGAATTCTGCAACTTCCTCTTGTAAGCCATGACCTGACAATAACAGGCAAAAAGGTCAGATAACATCACAAGTGTACAGACCAGCACTATAACAATGGCAAGAAGAAAATGAATAGATATATTTACGCATATGAACACAGTCAACTTTGAGAGTTTACCAGATAACCACAGCTGGTATTTTCATAAGTGGCCAGCAATTCAGCCAATGTTTCTTGGTCTCCTAGAACACGAAAAATATCTTTGTCTGGATCAATGGTTCTTTCACCTCCTACAATGCTAGCTTGTGGCTTTAATACCAACCACAATTCAACTTCATCCGCAGGCAGTGCAGTTTCATTTGCAACATGCTGTGGATTGAAAAACAATCAGACTTAAGAAATAGAATAGATAGAAATGTTTCTTGAGAGGAAGAGAAAACAACCTTGCACAGTATCTTGACTGATGTAGTAGGCTTGCAAGTAAGGCATGGCTCGTCCAATCTTCGTATTCTTTGCTCATCCAATGAGACAAGCATAAGAAAGACAGACAGCTGAAATAACGTACGCCAAATCAACAATACTATCAATGTTCAGTATGAGCAGTAAAACAAATACTGATAATCGTAAGTCGCAATGCAATACATACAAAATTATAATAACATGAACTTAGCAACCTTTTAGATGAATCCAATCTACAGCTCTAAATGTTTGTACATGATCTCAATTCTCATATAGTTTGGATGAATGACCTTGTGTTGACACCCGCTTTGATTTCGGGTTAAGTTTAAAATTTCCTAATCGGTAGGCTATATATAAATTCCATTGTAAATCCTCCCTAAAGTTGGTGGTTCTCTCTGCCTTGCATGGAAGTGTACCTCCCCCAACCTAATTTTTTTAATAAACAAAACCACTAGTAGGAAAAAGAGTTACCTCATAATCATTTGCTGCAGAGTTACGAATATGTTCAACCAATCTGGAGATGCGATTGTTTTTGGCATTCTTTCCATTAACTCGGCTGTGACTTCGGTGACCATTTTTTCCCCACGAAAGTGTACCAGATGCACTTATGATTTCTCTATTTACTTCTGGAGTAATTTCATCACCTACTCCATCTGGATCAGTAGAGGCAGAATGCTGAGGAAATTGTGTTTCTTGTTCTCCGCCTCTTTTGCATCTTCTTGGCTGGGTTTCTGTCTGCCCATCGTCGGAAGATAAGTCCTTTCCTCCATCATTATCATTCATACCTTCATTGTCATTGGATACCTGAAAGTCACCAGCATTTCTAAAGTTTCTTCGGCGTCTTGGATGTGAAGCTCGATAGTTGCCTTGTGATCTCACAAAAGCTGCTGCTGTTGCTTTGGCATTTCGTTTCTTACTCAATGCTTCTGATTGCCGTTGAAGCGTTTGGGCAATGGATGCTTGGATCTTGAAATAAAAAAGGATAGACTAATTGAATTATTAATATCACAAGCCAAAGTAAAAATCTTGCAGATGAAAAATAACAGCAGTCAATGATCAACAACATCTATATTAATATTGATCATACTTTCACATGTTAACAAAACTTTGTCCACTGTACAAAAATATTCAATCCTTTTGAATTGAGTCCGTTGCGACTGATGCAAATTAATGCATAAATAGAGAAAAACTATGATTGCGACTGATGCAACATCTGGATTATTATATATTAAGGGCTACTGCCAGCCATCTGTCCAACTTATAGAGCTTCTTATTTAAACATCTGAGGTAAAACTAATATCCCACTGTAACATGGTATAGCTTATCCGTATAGATGTTCTAAATAATATGTTGAACTATAGGATATTTAAGTTACAAAGAATGCCACCTTATCCCCAGACCCCAAAGCATGTGGTAAAACCGAAGCTTTCTAAAAATCTCAACGCAAAAGTATGTTTAGTTTGGCTATCGAAATATTCATTTCTCTCATAGAATTTCATAGTTTACATTTTTTATTTTCTGATGTGATAGGAAAATCATTTGTTTTTTTAAAAACAAGACACCAATAATTAAAAAAGTTTGAGCGAAGTATCACCTGCTTATGGCGAGTCATCTCATCCTCATGCATAGCCAATTCCTAGGTCACAACCTTTTTAATGAGCTTTTTATTCAAATAAAATATTTTTTTATTTAAGATGAAATATGTACATATTACCTCTTCCTCATACTTGTCAATATCTGGATAAATAGCAGCAATCAAGGCATCATAGTTCGGATCATCTCTCAGTGAGCGTCGGCTAGCACAATGTGTACGGCAAGTAGGACATTCATTGTTACTGCAGTAAAACCAGTCCAGACTAAGCAAAAATGAAAAAGAAAACATGTACAGCTAATAAATCAATACCACCCCCACTACAATTCTATGAAGTAAGTAGATGGTCACAGTTTGAGAACGAACCCAAGGCGCATGGATTTGTCTATGCACTCTCTGCAAAAGCGATGCAGGCATTCCATTACGGTTCTTGTTTTTCGAATGATGCCTACAGATATAATGATAGTAATTATTTTTAAGTATACCAACTGATCGATGTGAAAGAAAATAAGAAAAATTAATGAAAAATAAGAAAAAAATTAATCTCTAAGAAAAATTTCCGTTAACATCCTATAGTACAGTAAACTTGGGAAAAAAATGGTGTGTGTTGTTATCTAAGTTACCTTAGATTTACACATCAATGGATATGAAACCTGTCCAACATTTTGAGCATTTGACCTTAAAAGATAGAAAAAATGCAGGCATAGACAATTATCTATGCTCTAGATAGGTATTAAAACTCAAAGAACCATTTAATACAATACTACATGAATCATGTATTCTAAAAAAACTATAACATTATAATAAGTGACAGGTCAATGATCTGATTTTTTCAAAATTCACCTGCATAATATGTCTTTTATGTCCACTTAAAGATGTCTCTTATTTCGATAAGCTTGTTATTTATCTTCCCAGTTAATGAACAAATTCTATGCACCGTACCATACAAAAGCAACCAATGACATAACCAAAGCTATAATTGAAGTTAGATATATCCTAATTTCTTCAGATAATGCAATTAATTAAGTAGTGGTGGATCAAGTTAAGTAGCAGGAATCAGAAGTATGTAGGTATTCAAATCTTAGCTTAAAGAGACCAGACCACTTACAAGCACTCATAACCTTTATATGCATCATGTGGGAGGAGGGGTAGAAGACTGATAAAAAGTAGCTTATAAAAGTAGAACTTCAAAGTGATTATATTTCCATTGCTAGAATTAAAACCATTACGATACCAAGTAAAAAACGTAGAAAACTAATTGTTAACCTTTTCTTAATAGAACAAATATTTATGTAAACAAATCGATAATTGCAGTAAAAAAGTAACCAATCTAGCATCAGCTATCAGTTATAAATTACATACCAAGGCAGATAGGACACTGAACTTCTTTGCGTACATCTGACAATTTTATAGCCACATATCTTCAAATAAACAACAATATAGAGGTGTTAGCAAATGTTAAGAATACGACTATACTCCCTCCGCAATGAAATATAAGCAAAAATGGTAGCTGAAAAGTTGATGTATCTGGTTAAAAATTAAGACCAGTTACATCAAATTTTCAATTACCCTTTTTGTTTATATTTCATTCCAAGGTAGTAATATTTTATGGAGATGGATTATTGCAAAAGCCAAATACCCATCCCTTCACTCTAGGTCAATGTATTATGTTAAGACAGCAACAACGCTTAAAACAGATAAGGAGCATTTTAATTTATTCAATTCAATAAAAAATGGTCAATCTAGTAATAAAAAAGGTAGTGCCGGAAGGAATGATGTAAAAATGATTTTCAGAGGGTTTCGCTGTATTCTGACTTATACATACATTCAAAATACCAAATGAAGGAAAAGATAAAATATAAAAGTTTCGTTACAAAGTGAAGGGTTTTTGTCAAGTTATATCAAGCCCAAAAAACATTTCGTCTTAGCAAAGTAGCTAAAATACTTCTCAGTTCTCAAAGAATATTAGTTCATGCTGGTGGAAAATAACATTTACATAAAAGGACGTTACTATCTTGAGAATAGCACCGTGATGCAATCTCATCACACAAGATAAGAATAATTTAGAACGACTCCACATCACATTATTCTTAGGTCGGAGCAAAGTTCACCTCATCGTTTATGTTGTAATCTCAGATTTCACCACAAAACAGTTGGAAGAAGGGAAAAAACATCGCAATCAGATAAGTTATTTCTCACCCTCAGCAAAATACTTAACAACATTAACAATAAAATTACTAAGTTGAAAAATAAAAAAAAGGTAAGCGAAAACCAACCACAGCAAGAAAATTAAGCAGGAGATCATGCATACGAATATTCACATAATCAAAATCCACAAAGGAAATTCAAGCGTCATAATAATCGATTGAATAATCAAAAGAATAAAACGGTAAATGATTGATTGAGTATATAAGGAAAGAAATGCAGAACGACGAATCAGCTTAACGTACTCTTCTACTTCTTCTTCTTCTTCTTCTTCTTCTTCTTCGCTGTCAGATGAACGGTTTTGATCCAATTCTGAAGAAAGCAAATAACGACGATCACTAACAAAACAAATCGTAGAAAAATGCAGGAATCAGTTATTACGTAATCGAGATAGGAAAAAATAAAACCTACCGACTTCATCTTTAGGTTGCTCCTCGCTGTTTATCTCAATCTCTTGGAGAGCCTCGTCGTGAGAACGCTTCTGTGCCGGCATTGCTTTTAGTCAAAGCAAACCTTAGCAACTGTATAAACCGGCGAAGACGGAGGAGCAGCCTGCGGCAGAGGCTGAGACTGCGAAGGAAAACGACGACGGTGGTTGCTAAGTGTGGTTTAACGTCTTGACTTGAAGAGATGAAAGGGAATAGAAGCTATTGAGAGATTTTTATTCTTCTTCAAATAATTTTATTTTTGGAAAATAAAAATTATTCTTCAGGAGTTGGTTTTATTTTATGGATGGTGTGAATGGATTGAATGCAAAGAAAGTCTAATTGTCACAGCGAATACAAATTTGACACGTATAAGTTTTGGACAGTTCCGATACTTTGGAAGGGGAAATATTCATGATGAGTGAGGCATTTCTTGAAGACTAGGTGTGGCATTTCCGAGCAATCCGCACTTGATACTAGCCAATTATTCTTCTTACTCATTTTTTGGAAATATATACCTTCGCCGCATGAAGAAAAAAATTAGAACTATAATGCCAACTTTTTTAATGGGAAAGAATTATAACATAACTTTTTCAATGCGAGAACTATATATATATATATATATATATATATATATATATATATATATCTTTTTCAATGCGAGAACTATATATATATATATATATATATATATATATTTTTGTTATAAATGAAAGAATTATAATTATTACCTGAAATATTAAAAATATGAATTTAATTTATTAAAAAAGACTATATTGATGAATGTATATGAATAAATATATATTTTATTTCTAAGTTTTACTTTTCTTTTAAAAAAATCAAGACTTTATTTTCTTTTTTCAAGTGTCAAAGAAATTCATAATTATAGATGTATTTATTTGTTAATTCTTTACTACTTAGTTTTTATTATTTTAGAGTATTATGTTTCACCTTCTAAGAAAAAAAAAATCTAAATTTAGAAAGTTACTATTTTTATTGTAAGTTTATTAAAAAAAAGTATTTATACCATATTTTAAATTTTTATTTTAGAAAAGTCAAATTTCAATTTTTTTGTTTGAAAAGTCATATTTCAAATTACTACATTTTTTTATTGTTTTTCTAAATATATAATTTATTAATATACAATTATTATTATTAATTTTTATTAAAAAATAATATTTAATTATTTAAATTGATAGACTAGATTGAATAGTAATAACAAAAATTCAAAAGTCGGTAAAATAAAGAAAAATAATAATAACAATTTAAAAGACTTTTTGCAAAAGTTCAAATTTTTTGGTTGCTATTAGGGGTGGGAATAGGCCAGGCCAGGCCAGGCTTTGAAAGGCCTGAGCCTGGCCTACGATTTATTTTTTCGGTCTAAGTCTGGCCTACGGTCTATCATAGGTTTTTTTTTCGGCCTAAGCCTGACCTTTTTAATAATTTGGTCTGGCCTGGAAGCCTTTTTAAAAGTCTTTTTAAACGAATCCATTATTACTTCTTAAACAAATAAAGAACAACTACTAAGTGATTGACTAATTGAACGATTACCGAATATAAAACGACTACCAAATATAGAACGGTTACCGAATATAGAACGACTACTGAATATGTAATGATTAGTAAGTGATTGCCTAATTGATAGAATTTAAAATAGAAAATAATATTATTAATATAATAATAAAAAATAATATTAATAAATAATAAATATATATAGGCCGGCCTGTTAGGCCTAACAGGCTTTTTTATAAGCCTGAGTCTGACCTATTTAAATAAATAGGCTTTAAAAACAGCCTGAGCCTAGCCTTTTTATTAAATAGGTCAGGCCAGACCAGGCTATAAGTAGGCCAGGCCATAGGCCCCTACGGACGGCCTAGCCTATTCCCATCCCTAGTTGCTATTATAAGAAGAAGAAAAATTACTTTTACAATGATTAAGAAAATTAATTATATATAATTAATTTTTTAGATTTTATATAAAATATAAATTTAAATTACTATATTAAATTTTTTATTAAAGTTCAATATTCAACTACCTACATTGAATATTGTTGAATTAAATAAATAGTATATTATAAATAATAATATCAAATAATTCAAAAACAATTAACTTTTATTTAAAATAATGATCAAAATTAGATATTTTTTTACTTATAACAATGACAAGTGGAGTATGTTGTTATGGAAAATATTAACATGTACTATAAATGCACATGTTAAAGGAATTAAAAATCGGAATAAAATCATTATCGTGTTCAATTGTCTTGCTAATGAAATGCATGTCTTGAATTTTCACCACTTACATTTATATTTATTATAGTTTGAAAATTCTAATTATTTCTCAATAAATCCTCCTTCAAATGAAATTTCTAAACTTTGATGTAATCATAAAATTTTATTTTTTTTGTTTTTTTCATATCTGATTCTTGTGGATTGTCCTCCGAAATAGTAAATATGTTTCTTTTTCCCTCTCATAATGACAAGTACCTCTCTTTTTGTTTCATGCATCTGTGACTCGAATGAACAAACTTATACATATGTAATTATTGAGACAAAATCTCAAATCAAATGTTTTGAAGATAAACAAATAAGTTCATCAATCTCTAATCATTATTCTGATTGTGTTTCTATTAAACTTGTATTTTTTTTTAGTGTATTATTTGAAGAGAGGTAACAAAGTTCACCTATACAACAATCAAGATCATTTTAATTTATTCAAGACCATTTTGGTTCATAAGAATATCAGTCTGAACAAACCAAGATCATTATGGTTCATAAGAATAGCAATTTGGGCAAACCAATATCATTCTGGTTTATGAAAGTATCATTTTGATCGATCAAGATCATTATGGATAATTCATTTTAAATAGTAAAAATAACATGGATCATTTCTCAAAATACAGATCTTACGTAAAATAGATATCAAGGCAACTCTGAACAATTATCAAGCCAAAAACTTTAGCTAAAGGCCCAAAGAAGCCAAACAACATCAAGAGCAATAATCAGATCAATCTCCAAATTAATGAACTATGAACAAGTACAACTAGGACAACAGAGATGAAAAAGCACATTGTTGTTGCATCTTTTGCATAAAGTCTAGCTTGTGTGCAAGACAGAAAACGGACACCAGGCAGTTGCTAAAAATTTAAGCACAAATAAACTGACGCCAAAGAGTTGCTAAAAATTCTCAGTGACAATATTCATTCAAGCACGAACAAAAAACGTTTTAGTTACAAATGAATAATATTTTGGATAAAATAGAACACATGTATATTAATTATCACTCTGAACTGATGGATTAGTATCATATATATGAGTTGTCTTTGACCTTTATCGTGTCTATAAAAACAACATCAAGGTGAAGACAACAAGAGTTTTCAATGCAATCTATTTATTAAAATAATCATACTCGATAAATCAAAACTCTTCAATCAAGCAAATGCTACACTTCTCTTACACTAGATCCAATAATTGTTTTATTGAATTATTTGTGATAATCAATCTCAAACAAGTGTTAAGTAGATTTTGATCCTACAATCTTATTTCATAATTTCATTTGAAACTCAAGTTTATTTCTTAAAGATAATTTTAGTGTTTTGTAAAAATCATTTGTATGATTAAAAGATATCATGTAAAAATCATTTTTTGACTGAAAAGTATATGTAAAAATCCTTTAAATGTTGAAATGTGAATGTTGTAATTGATCAAGAAAAGTTGTGTGAAAGCAAGAACATTTTTGTGTGAAGCAAGCACATTAGTAGAAAAACTCACAAATTGTGAAGACTTGACGTAGCCCATCTTGGGTGAACCAGGATAAATCTTTTGTCCCAATCCTTTATTATTTCTCACCCACTATTACTAATCACATAGAAATAATATGTTTCATTTATTTTTTACCAACCAAGAACGTTCTGAATTTTTTTGTGAGTAATCAAGATCAATCTCGAGTTAGTTTAAATTAAAAACAGGAATTAATATTTTTTTTTTAAAGGATCACAATTCGAACTTTATTTCCTTGTGATTGATATTACTACTTCAATTGGTATCAAAGTGTGGTTCTAAGGATAAATATTTAACAAATGTTTGAGGAAAAGAATCAAGAAGCAATGTCAAAAGTCAAGTATATCATTGAAGGAGGATCATGAAATGGATCACCTTACTTTGATGGTACAAACTACTACCTTTCGAAAAATAAGATGTAATTGTTTCTTAAATCACAAGATACATGAATGTGGTGCTTCATAACAGATGGAAATTTGTACCAATAGTTGATCAAAGTGATTCAACATCTGTTGAAAAGAAAGAAGTAGATTGGACAAAAGAAGACAAAACTAAAGATACTTTTAAATTTTAAAACTCAATTATTTTTGTCTTGTGCTTTGAGTAGGGAGGAAAATGAAAGAGTTGATGAATGTGATACTGCTAAACAAGAATTGATATTAGTGTACGAAAATTTGAATTGTTTGAGATGAATGAAAAAGAAATTATTGATAAAATGTATTCAAAATTTACAACAATAATAAATGATATTAACTCTCTTGGTAAGGCATACTTAATCCAAGATAGAATAAGAATTTTTTTGAGATGTCTCCCAATCATATAGAGACATATAGTCACAACCATAAGTAAAGCTATGAATCTTGAAATACCGAAAAGGAAATAATAAGAACATACAACAATTAATGAGGTTCGACAATTCTGACATACGCCTATTGACATGTCTCAACCATTAATTGTTTTATTATCTCAAATAAGATTAAACAACACAAATTGTGTATTAGTGTAGAAACTCAAATACCGTCACCAAAGAGTTATAAAAAATATTGGCCCACTCACTCACAATAGAATCAAACTACTCAGCGGCGGATCTTTTAAGGAGCGGACAGTGTCATGTCACCCCCTATATTTAAAAAAAAAAATTTATATAGGTAATAAAAATAAATTATTAAATTAATAGTGACAATTATAAAAAAAAAATATCCCTCTCTCCTGCGGCTCCCTCTCTCTATTTATTAAAATAATAATAATAATTACTAAAATATCCCTCAAACCTTTATAGCTTTTTGGTAAGTAATCAACTTAAATTTATTATTACTCTATATCTCACATTTAAAATTTATCTTCAAAATATTTACATATATTTTTAAACATTTTTAAAAGCTACGTTGCTATATCAAAATAATAGTGATAAATTATTAAAATATTTTTAAACTATATGGTTTTGAGTAATTTTTGTATATGTGACCTATCTCATATTTCCTGTATATTCTCTCTTAGAAATTATACTATTAAAATATAATAAAATTAATACAATAACCTCTATAAATACATAAACTATACATAATGATAAACTCACTAATCTCGAACCACCAACAAACTCTACCTCTAATTAGCAACTCAACTATTAATTATTAAGTTTTTTCATGTTAATTATTAATCATTGATATATGATATAGTATGATACTGTTTTTGAATTGTGAATTGTTTAAATTAATATATGTATTATTTTAGGAGTGCACAATATTTAAACATAAAAAAATTGATATATGTGTATTAGTGTAGAAACTCAAATACCGTCACTGAAGAGTTATAAAAAATGTTAGCCCACTCACTCACAATAGAATCAAACTACTCAGCGGCGGATTTTTTAAGGAGCGGGCAGGTGGCATGTAACCCCCTATATTTAAAAAAAATAATTTATATAGGTAATAAAAATAAATTATTAAATTAATAGTGACAATTATAAAAAAAAATATCCCTCAAACTTCTCCTGTCCGGCTCCCTCTCTCTCTATTTATTAAAACAATAATAATAATTACTAAAATATCTCTCAAACCTTTATAGCTTTTTGGTAAGTAATCAACTTAAATTTATTATTACTCTATATCTCACATTTAAAATTTATCTTCAAATTATTTACATATATTTTTAAACATTTTTAAAAGCTACGTTGGTATATGAAAATAATAGTGATAAATTATTAAAATATTTTTAAACTATATGGTTTTGAGTAATTTTTGTCTATGTGACCTATCTTATATTTGCTGTATATTCTCTCTTAGAAATTATACTATTAAAATATAATAAAATTAATACAATAACCTCTATAAATACATAAACTATACATAAGATAAACTCATTAATCTCGAACCACCAACAAACTCTAACTCTAATTAGTAACTCAACTATTAATTATTAAGTTTTTTCATATTAATCATTGATATATGATATAGTATGATACTGTTTTTGAATTGTGAATTGTTTAAATTAATATATGTATTTTTTTAGGAGTGCACAATATTTAAATATAAAAAAATTGATGTATTTTTTCAAGATGAAATTTTTTGACAAAGATAAAAATTATAAAATGAATATATTTTATTTGATTGAATTGTGTGAATTGTGGGATTTGTGAAAATTGTGTGACTTGTGAAAATTGAAATTCTAATTTTTTTCAACTTGTCTACTATGTATGAATTGTGTGATATTCTAAAAAAAACTATATGACTTTTAAAAATTTCAATTATAATATTTCAGTTAATACTTGTCGCTTCCGGCTCCCCCAAATATTTTGTGCAAGATCCGCCACTGAAACTACTACAAGTGGTCTCATTCATTCTTAAGTTGTTATTGGAATAAAATGATAAAACACTTCATAAGATCCCTTGTATAGGAGGGGAGAATAATTTTTTTTCCTGAATGGGACATATAGTTGGACATTAATTATCTCACATTTTCAAAAAAAACTTTACTTCATAAGAGTTCTTCAAATTTTAGATACACTTCTCTATAATTTTCCACAGCTTACATTTATATTATCATAGTTTAGAAATTTTTACCGATGTTTCTAATATTGCTCTGTCGCAGCCTGATGGTTGTTATGGGATAAAACTATTACTTTAATATCAAAAAATAAATTATGTTTCCAAAAATTAAGACCCATTTAAACATATTTTTAATGTTTTATTTTTTAAAATTGTATTTATTTTAAGTTACTAATAAGAAGATGAAAGACTCTTTTAATAAATAATTGTAATAGAGAAAATATAAAAAACAAACTAAAAAGCATGTAGTTTGAGATACAATAAAAGCAATGTTTTGGTGTTATCAAAATTTCTGAAAAATTCTAGACATTTTTCGAAAAATTGTAAAAGAAAATTGAGATTAAAATACTAAATATATAATTAAACAAGAAAAATTGACGCCAGACTTCCTTGTATTTTTTAAAATGAAATTAAATATTATTTTCATAATTGCTCTAATAAAAACAATACTACTATAATAAAAATAGACATGAAAAATTTGCAAAATTTATTTCAACTGTTAAATATTAATATTATTAAATTAAATATACTAATTTTTAAATTTAAACTTAAAATTTTAAAATTATATACGAATTTATTTATCAAATAAAACATAAACAAAGCACAACTGAAAAATGAAATTTCAAATGGTGAATTAATCTTTATTGGCTCCCTTGTTATTTCAATCTCAAATAAAGGAAAAGTTGGTGAGTCGTGAAAGAAGGAACCGTGCCAAAATCAATCGTGGATATTTGGAGAAGATTTTTATGTAGTCTTTATTCCTCTCAAGATTCATTTAATATTTTTTTATCTATATATTTTTATTAAATCATCAATATATCATTCCGATCTTGTAAAACCAAAATAAATCACATTTATCATTATTCTATCTATTTCTTTCTCTCAAAATAAAATGTTGATTGTATGGATGTCCAAGTATAATTATCTAAGTTAATTTGTTGGTTAGATTGGAAGATCGATGAAGAAATATCAATTATACTAAGTCTAAATATTGATATAGAAACTTTGTCTGCTACACAAATTAAAGTATTCTCAATCATTTTGAATATTAAATCTGTTGGGACTGTTGGACAATTTTTTCTGAAAAATCATAATATCACTAAAAGATGTATAATTAGACACAACTTTTTCTCAA
>JBBPBT010000938.1:930780-943880 GCA_037974875.1 Cicer bijugum | reverse complement strand
TTTTCGATATTTATTTTTGGAATTTTTAAACTAAAAATATAGTAGACACATTTAACTTGCAATGAGCTATTAAACATATTAGTTAATTAGTTATGCAAGCTAAGTACAATAGATAATTAGATAATATAATTAGTTAGACTAAGTAATTGTTACTTATTAGTTATATCAATTTTATGTATTATTTGATGTATTTGAACAATTATCTTATTATGTAATATATTTTTTTTACTTTTACTTTATTTTATAATTTATATTTAGAATTGTAATATAGTATTAAAATCGTTAATTATTCCATTATTTTCTTAATCTAATTATTCCATTATTTCCTTAACCTAATAGTCTACTGCTCCATAGTAAAACTAGCTTTTAGAGTATAGATATTCAATTTGATAAAAATTACATTAACTAAAACTGTTTGTTTAAATTTAATGACTTATATTATCTGACAATCGTGGTCCCAAGAATTATGGGCCAAAGTTTATCTAAATAAGTAAGGATCTATATATCCAATATTTTATTGTCACACATGCACTTTCCTACAATTCAGGTAAACAATTTGGTTGGTCAGTCACAAGTGACTAGTACTTTAGTCATGGTCATTTTGAAGTTAGATAATCACCAGTTACAAATGGAAAATTAATCTAATCACACAAATCCTGATATTCAGGGCAATTAGCATATGATTTTGATAAGATTACACCTTATCATCATGAATGGTGGATTTGGAATGGATCAACCATGATGTCTAAGGCTTTGTGGACCTAATTTGATTCATTTTTCCTAAAAACATCCTAATCAGGGCCCATAGCATGCTATGGTGTCAAATTTGTTACGCCTTTGAGAATTGCTATCTAGCCATACATGTCATATGTTTAGCAATACAATTTATAATGGACGCTAAGAATACAAAAATAACAAATGGAGTGTTTTATGTAAGCGTATAATTAATTACGAAGTCATGATCATTAAAAGTCATAGTTAGTATTCATAGAAACTATCCTTTAATGATATTATTAAATTCTAACTTTTATTCTAAATTTAATTTTATAATCTTATAATTGTAGATAAATTTATAGTGATATTGACCTTATCATCCAAAAAGAAAAAAAAAATTATTCACATGAAATTTCAATTTCAAATCTGCATATATGATATGTGGACCGGTTGGAAGCAACCATCGGTCTTTTGTAAGTATTTTATTTCGGTCCCTATTTAATTAATCTAAATGATATAATTTTTTATTGAGAAGAAGAATCCGAAACCAAATTGATTTCTTTGAGCTCACACACCCATTCCAAGGGAAAAAGGAAAATATATTTAAAAATAATATTTTTGGAGCATCTCATCAGAATAGATATATAAATACAATAAAAAAAGTCCCTCCCCAACATTCTCAAAGGCCCCACAGAATTGAAGTTACTTGAAACTTCCATAAACTACGGTCCAAACCATAAGTGGTTGATTTAATTGGTAGACTCTGTTATTAAAAAGACCGTGTATGACCAGTTTCCTTACTGGAATTTTCTATGCTTAATAATTACTTTTCACTATGATCAAGTGGTCAATTATTATATTGCCCACCTAGATCAGGTGCATAAGCATACAATTAACTATTACATTTTTAACAAGGGGGATGGATACAAGCAGTTAGCCGATAATTTAACTAAATTTCCGTTACTTTTGTCTTCTTGTTGTCAATTGATGGGAATAGAAAGAGGAAGCATCAAAGCATCAATTTTTCTATATATAGAATTAATATATCTTAAGGATAATTAAGAAGTTTTTCTATGAATTTCTTCTGGTCAACCTTTTAATGGTTTGCAATGCAATCATATGATTCATGCATGAATTATTTCCCTGATATAGAACAAGTCCAAATTAATGAATGAGTTAAATTATGGTCTTAAATCCACTTTCTTTTTTTTTTTTACCATCAAACTTCAAATTTGACAATAAAGTCATCATTATTATAACATTCGGTTTAAATATATATTTAATCTCTGTAATTTTACGTGTATTTTTTTTAATTTTCATCACTTTTTTATTTATTATTTTAATTTTTTTTTAGTATTTACTTATAGTAGAGACGATAGTAAAACAAAATTGAATTTATAAGATTAAAATTAAAAAAAAAAAACATATATTTAAACTTTCACACTGTGATGTGGTCTAAGATTTTGTTTGGGATATTACAAGGCGGTCATCACTGTGTTGTGTAATATAGTAAGTACACGAGGTACACTTGATGTACAAATCCACCATAATGGAATTTGGATTCTTGTTGTAAAGTAAGCAATGGAAATTGAGTTTTATGGAGAAAAAGAATAAAGCAACATAGAAGGATTTGGGAATGAAATTGTGTTTCATTGAATTGAATAGAGTATACAATGCAATATATAAATCATGTATATATCTCAGCAACAAATTATGTTCTCAGCATGCTCGGGTAAATAAAGATGGAGTGGTTGATAACGAAAATATTCAAAAAGTAATAGAACTTTGTGTAAGTATATTATGACTTTAATATTGTATTTATCACTTAAATACTTTTTAATATTGTATTTTAAAAATGCTAATGAACTTAATGTTACATGTAATTTAGGAGACGATCGAACAAAGTTCTGAACATGAAGAGGGCAACAAGGCTACTTGCAGGGATATTCTGGGCAAAGTTTTTAATGTTCCTGAATATTCCGGTGGTGTTAGGGGGAAGGGATTTGGCGTAACTCCGAGAAGCTTTTTTCCTCAAGAGAAGCGCCAAAAACCTTCCAACGAGGAAGTATTAGAGAAGCTCAGAATCTTATCTGAGCAAGTGGAACTCTTGGTGAATAAGAATAAAGACAAACAACTTCCGGATCAGCTCCAAGGTGAAATACAAATGGAGAGTGAAAGCGGGAGTTGCAACGTCGGTTTGAAAAATATTCCCGAGGTAATTAATTACTTACTTGCTTATATAATTACTTATGCATTAAACAATATTATATATTAATTGTACTTATGTTTTAACTATTGATTTAGGGTGTCCATTCATGTTTCCTATACTTGTCATCGCCCACTCATCGGAAGGTGGGAAAAGGTAAATTGTACAATACTTTGGGAGAAGTATTGCACAATACTTCGATTCCTGCGGGCCATGTCAAAGTATCGCCTACTGTTGCCTTCGAACCAACTGCACCGTTGCCGATACCGGACAACGACATTGATATGCAGACTTTGGACGAAGCTGTTGGTAGTTACGTGGCATGGCCCACGAACCTTGTTGCCCTCGTTAAAAGCCCTCCCAGAAACGAATCAGTTACGTCTCCCGAAAAGGTTTGTCACATTTATTGGATAATTGTCAATTTTTTCAGATTCAATAAACTAACATTTAACCTCATTTTTGTAGGTCCAAGTAAATAAACCTCCCACACATCCAAAAAAAGACAGCAAACCTCAAAAATTGGAGATTAGTAGAGCTGCCAAATTACAACGCTTTTTATAACAAGCGCTGTAAAAGGTGCATAATAAGCGCGCGTTATAAAATGTGCCTTTTACAGCGCTTTTTATAAGCGCTGTTGTATTTTTACAGCGCTCGAATCCACAACGCTTTTTTTTTTTGAAAAAGCGCTGTAGAAGGCTTAAAAAAAGCGCTGTAAAATGCTATTTTTGGCGTAGTGGCAATAATAGAATGTAACCAATTCTAACTACCCAAACTAATAAAAGAAAGTTCTAAGTCATCTAACGCTAACACAAAAGCCAACAATTCTTCCTTACACTACCATCAAATTTAGATCCATTTTAGAATAACATAAGTAGTTGTGAGAAATAAAATATGGTCCAGGTCATGTAATTTCCAATATTAAAAAAATCTTAGTGAAAATATTTGGGATAATTTGTAAATGTCTATCTTTTTCTTGTTTTTTTAGCTTATATAGTGCTCTTGTAATTAAGGTTGGAATCTTTGCATCTATTTCAAACTTTAATTTAAGCGTATCATTGAATATTTATATGTTTGCTAATGATTTTTGTAGTACGTAACATAAACGCATACATGCCATGATTTTATCTCTTGAGATTAATTAAGACATACTTCTATAAACTTGTTTGGTCAGTTATATCGTCTACTATCTAATGTTGTACTTGTATATACTTAGCATATTTCTAGGTAAATGCAAGTGAATTCTATTTCGCTGGATAGTTCAATCCAATGGTTATTGAGAAAACAAAGAGTTATATAATACCCGCCTAGTATTACATAGGAATAGTCAATATTGTCCATAAGCCAAAATATAGAAGAAGAAAAGGGTAGAAAAGTATTTTCAAGTATTGACATGAAAATCCCAAAGAAACAAAGTTGGTGTCCTTCTTATTATCATACGTGGCCTATAATAAAATAAAGTGGATATGAAATACAGAGTGAGATGGATCTATGTCTGCACATTGTTTAGGGTGCATTGTGGGCCCTTTTTGAGTTGGCTTGGATTTGATGCTTTGGTCCCCCAACGTAGTCTCTCTCTCTATCTCTTATGTTTATATTAGTAGTGTTTACACTTTACAGAGTTCCCTTTAACGTGCGCGTTGGGTTTCTTTCATGCTTGCCAAATTGGAATCTCTTGTCCGGTGCTGATGGGTCCTAAAACACTTGGTGCGGTAAGTAGGACCTATCAACACATTAATAAATATATTTTCAAAAAAAATTAAATTGTTTTTAAGAGTAAAAATTATTTATTATCATTGAATGAATATACAATATTTACATGAGATTTAGTTGTTTATTTTTTTAAGTGTCAAATAATATAAATCACTAACACCACGAAATAGTATCAGTTAAGAATAATTATATAGTTAGATTAATAAGAAACATAATATATATATATATATATATATTATTCTTTTCTATTTTACCTTATACACTATGAATGTATTTTATTTAATTAAATTGTTAATTAATTAAATTATTATATAATTATATTTTTATATTTTTATTTAATTATTCTATGATGTGACTCGATAAGATTTTATTTAATTAACAATAATTTAAAATATTCAAATAATATTAAATATTATAAATAATGAGAATGACATTTAACAATATATGTATTATATCAAATTAATGAGAAAGCATCTTATCATGACTACTATTTACTATGCAGTAATTGTCATTTCCTTCAAATGTCTTAATTTTACTATGAAATAATTTGTTTTTCGATTTCTGAGTATACATGTAATCACTAACGTAGTTAATATTTTATATTGGTTTATTTTGGTGTGGTTACACACATTTCATATATCATTCTATCGAGAGGACTAAGACACAACTACTATTATGTCGGAGGATGCATGTTATCTACATCACATATATCTCTCTATATGGTTTTTTGTAGATTCAACAATTATCGTTATGATTATGTGTTACATACAATATTTGATGACCTCAAAGTATACAACTCTCTAAATAGAGATCGTGATGACTTCAAATCTAAAAACTATTCACTATAATCACATGAGAATCGTTAATGACACTTACATAATTATTATGTAATATTCTCATAGTAGATCAATTTAGAACAAAGAATATTTTTAATATTTATATTTATGTGAAGATTTGATATCTTATATTAATGACTCGTGAGATGTGAAGACTTAATACTCTTTATACATTATTGTTGTGTTATTTAATAATAAAACTTGACTACATAAAATTTAAAAATAATATTATTATGTTTAATAAGACCTCACAATTAAGTTATATTTAATATTTTATTAAAAATAGATTAACTATTCTGAAAAAATTATTATATTTTGAATAAATTTATATAATAAATTAAAATATCTCTTATATGTGTCACGTTACAAATAATAACTAATAAAAAAAAATTGTTGGTATATGGAGCTAATTCTAAGAGGACCCACCTTCACATTGTACCTCTAAATTGACTATTGTCCCTCCCTATGTAGTCTCGCGTGCATGTTTGTTGTTACTTCTCATTTTGTAATAAAATTCACACTCACTTTCTATATTGATACTCATGTCTCATTCTTCTAAATCAATTTTTTTCAAACCTAATTAAAATAAATTTAACCAATTAGTCAAAAGTCTAGTAATGAGATGTTTTTCATATGTTATGGTAACCATTCATCAGGCGAGTTAAATTTTCACTCACATCAAAGTCGTACAACTCAAATCATGACCCATGGTGACTGATCACATCTAGTGAACATAGTAAGTCAATATTACAAATCCACTATCATGGTGTTAGAACTTAGAATACTCAATACTATCTAAATACAAAAAACATAATACACGAATCACAAAGTTCCATCAATTAATTTATATTTTTTACTACATGACAACTGTAAGTTTGTTTTTAGTAATTTCAAATTTAAGATTTACATAAAGTATAAATGTAATACTTTAGTTATTTTTTTAACAGTCAACATTAGTACATAATTATTATATTAAATATTATTATTTTTATTGAGGATGAAAATTGAATATGTGATTTTCTTATTAAGATTTCCTTAATTATTGAATTTTTATTATTAAATTATCTTTATATATCCCCTAAATATAATATTTTAGTTACTAATCAGATACCAAGGTTTATTTGAGAGATAATTGAAGTGGTGGAGAATAATGATGGGAAGTAGGGAGGAGAAGAAAATCCCTTGGAGGACTACAAAATCTATTTGTTCATTCCATATCTGTGCTTTGTATTGCTTTTATCTTTATTTTATTATTATTTACTTTTTTTTTCCTTGAAAGCTTAGCTGCATACCACATGGTTATGTACATCAAGGTTCCATTCCATGCCTCTTCTCTTCCTCACTCTCTGACACACTCACACTCCATTAACGGTTTATATTGTCTTAGATTAAAAAAATAAATAACAAGAACAAAAGTCACTTGGTCAACATGATAGATGAGAGATGAAAATTAAGGAGCAGATCAAAAAGCTTTTAATTACTACAAAAATGCAAAGTGTGGTCTAACATTGTTTTTGAGTCTTGAGATGTATACAGCCACATGGTGGTTTTTTTGTCCCTTTCATTTGGAACTTTTATAGTCCATAATACAAACATTTGGTTCTTTTCCCCCCTATTTTATACCCTGTTAATTTCTCAATCCCTTTATAAATCTTAAAAGAGAAACTTTATCCTAGTTATCTCTAAATGGTCCATGCAATTCTCCTATATTTAATACTAAATTTCTTAGCCAACAACAAAAAAAAATTATGAAAAACATAACCAAATTAAATTACTTTTGAATTACCATTAATTAATAATTATTACAACAAAAAATTGAAGTGGGATTTCCCTTGGGCGTTGAGCAGGTCTTAGGGATTCCCTCAATGTTAGTTATTCTATCTCTCTGCACAAAGGAATGTTACGTTGGAATATATGTGGATGTGTGTTTTTTCTTTTTTCTTTTTATTTTTTATTTTTATTTTTTATTTTCTTTCTTGAACCACTCAAGATTCATCCTAATCTCGCTTTACCTCTATGTCCCTTTCTTGGATTTCGAATGTTCTTTTTTAATATTCCACTGCACAATTCCATTTCCATTATATTAATATCCCAAATTCAATCTTAGACTAGCCCATCACGTGAAGCTAGCTACATAATTCAATTTTATTTTCACATATATATTATACAATTAATTCTTAGCTGATTAATTAAATAATAACTATAATTCATAAAATGTCCGCATCATATCTACTAGATGTAAATATTTCGTTCTCTTAATCATTTAGTTTAGTATGATAGAAAAACATATATATATATATAAAAAAAAAAAAAAAAATGAAATGTGCATGTTCACCTTATGATGCTAGTTAGCTAGGCAGTCCTTTGAGTTCAGTCTGTGTGTTTATCCAGAAACGCCATTTGTAAGCGCAACTGAAGGCACAAACTGCAACAAACTAATTTTCTAAGACACCAAAATGTTTGGTAACTGTGATGAGAAAACGGTAACTCCTAACAGATGGACACAGGTTCATTCATTTCTCTCTCTCTCAATTATTAGACAAAAATACATGACCACCTCAATTTTGTTGTTTTCCTTTTGGAACAGAATATATCGACACTGTGTTGTATTATTTTATATTATTCTAAAACATGCACTTCCTTAAACAACTTTCTCTTTCTTCCATCTTCTTTTTTCCATTTATTAAAAAAAATTGAATTTTTATTTTTTCTTTCTTATCCTTTTGTGTAGAGTGAGATAGATGATCATCATAAGGTTTCAATGGCATCAAATGGTAGTACTAGGGTTATGGAAAAACCAGGTCAAGATCTTGTACAACAACAACAACAAGCTTTAAGGTGTCCACGTTGTGATTCATCAAACACAAAGTTCTGTTACTACAATAACTATAGCTTATCACAACCTAGACACTTTTGCAAAGCTTGTAAAAGATATTGGACAAGAGGTGGAACTCTTAGAAACGTTCCTGTTGGTGGTGGATGTAGAAAAAACAAACGTGTTAAGAGATCATCAACAACACACTCTTCCAACAGTATTGATAATAATACTAATACTATTGTTGCTTCTCCTTCTTCTTCTTCCAATCCTACTAGTGCTAATTCAAACCCTCCTTCTCAACTTCATAATTTTGATATTGCTAATTCTACCTCCAACCATATCAATACTTTGCTTTATGGTGCTGGTAATGGTAGTAACTCTTGTCATGATGTGATGAATTTTCCTTTTTCAACAAGGTTCAATTCTAGAGTAGTTTCAAGTTCTTCTTCAGGGTATGATCATCTTCAGGTGAATGGTCTTGGTTTAGGATTTTCATCTGGGTTATTAATGTCTGGTTCTGGAGGAGAAATTAATCATCATTATCATGACGCTGGTTATAACAGAAATGGGTTTAGTTCAAATAATAATAACAATCACACACTTGTTTCTAGTTACAATTCCATCTTTGGTTCTTCTTCAACTTCAACTAATTCCTTGACTTCTACTCCAGTTATGACTTCTCTGCTTAGTTCTACACTTCTGCAGCAAAAATTCATGAGTAGCACTGGTACTGGTGGTGGAATGAAAGGTGATATTTTTCATCATGAGATGAAAATGGAAGGAAATAGTAGTAGTGAGGTTGCAGGGATTATGGCTTCAAAAGAAGTGAAATTATGTGAAGGACAAAATAGGTTGCAGGAGTGGAATCATGTTAATGCTAATGGTGCTGTTGCTTTTCAAAACCAGATGGAGCATTTGGGTTTGTCTGATACTTCTAATCTTTATTGGAATAATCATAACAGCAGCAACACAGCAACAGGTTTGGGTGTTTGGAGTGATCAACCTAATAATATTGGTCCTTCTGTTACTTCTCTGATCTAGAAGAAAAAAAAAAAAAAGATGAAGCATCCTTTTCAAACTATCTGTTTAAGCTCTTTTTTTTTCTTTATTAGGCTTCTCTTTATTGCTGAAAAATGCTGCTTTTGTTTTTCTTTTTGTTTTTCCTTTGGAGTCAATTGGGTTAATTTGGTTTACTTACATATTGAGAGAGAAAAAGAAAAAGATAGTTAAAGGTGAAATGGGAAAGGTAAAGGTGAGAGAGAGTTTAGGATCGGAGAGATCATGTCAGCTGCAAATATATTCAACTTGTTAGTTTTTATCTGTAAACAAGGTTGATAATTTGGTTATATATTGGGCTGAGAGGAACCTCGGATCCTCTTTTTCTCTCATCAACATCTTCTGAAACAGTGTTCTCATCTGGAGATTGATTCATGAAGATATATTGGTGCAAGTTCTCCATTGTTGATTGAGTAAGTTGGTCTTTTTCATTAACTTTGTAATGTATATATATGCAATGACATATCCTTTGTTTTTCTTACTTAATGTATTGTGATTAGTTAGGGTGATGTGGGGGGTTACTCACTATATGAAAGAAACTCTAATGTTGGTTTCTTTTGTAATGTATTGTCATTAGTTCCTTAAGTCATGACAGGAACTAATATGTTTGTTTCTTTTTGTTGTTGTTAACTTTCTTAACATTTGTAATGGAGATTAATGAGGGTATAATATGGTATAGGAGGAGGGGAGATTAATTAGTTAGTTTGATTTGGGTGATTAATGTATGTGGGATTGATTTGTTTGTGTGGTTTTTCATTTTCATCTATTGGGAATTCTAAGAAAACTTTGGTTCATGCAAAGAGTATTGCTATTCTATTAATATTATTATTATTATTATTTATTATTATTATTATATACTCTAGACAAATTCACATTAAAGAGTATAGAACCAAGCATATAGATCCTGAAATTAATGGTGTGAAAGTGTATGTGGGCTAGTCTGGCTCAAAAGTGTTACACACAATAGGAATTTAAGCTGCAGAACTCGGACTCATATGTTGTCCTTTAGTGGCAGGGGATACTTCCTCTATATTCATTCAATTCAGGTGCCTAGAACCATAGAGCTAGCTGACACACACAGATTCATCAAAATCAATATTATTTTTTTTACATTATTCATAGTACTCATTTACATCTCTTTGATTAATTAGCTTTTCAAAAACAAATTTCTGTTTTAAAAAAAGAAAATCAGAGATGTAACAATTGACACTATACATGCATTTCACACAAGAAATTCTCAACAATTGACATGTCAATTCACTCTATACACAATTACTGTTTATATTTTATGTAAATTCATCTCGTGTGTCGTGTGACTACACACTGCATTTCTATCGCCTCATGCAAATGTGATTTGCTTAATGCTAACATGATTCAAGCATTATTAGTCTTCTTCTTATTATTAATTTTGTAGTGCACCGGCTGAGTAATTTTACTAATTAATTGATCTTGAATATTTGCTTTTCTTCAAATGCACCACCCTACTCATTTCAAACATTCATATCCAACCCACATTACATTATCTGTGTTTTTGGTTCTAATAGTAATTTTATTTTAAATAAATTTTATGTTAGAATGTATTCTCTTCATAAAAACTTGTCCACAGCTCACCTTAAGTTGAAATTCATTTTGCATGCAACAGTTATTCTACAGGAAAACAACCTCTCACAAGATTAGTATATCAAATTTTGTTGTAACAAGTTTTTGTGTTTGAAATTCAATTTGACATAAATAAAATCATCAATACTTAAATACATAATTTTTATACACATATTTAACATTTTATTTTATCTTTATGTATCTTTTACTATCAAATCACAAATATATCACATCCTTCTATTTATTTCTATTGAAGTATTTTTGTGTCTATATCAAAAACATAACTATTTTTTTTAAGGATGAAATGTTTAAATTTTAATCATTAGCATATGTTTTTAGGGCATAAATTAACATTTTTCATAACTAAAATTTAGACTTGTTTGTTATATATTTTTAAAATAATGATTTTAGTATTTTGTAATTTAGGTATTAATTATTAGAGATTTTTAAGAAAATAAAAATTTATTTTGTGTTTACTTGTTGCATTATAAATTAGTCACTTATTTAAAAATAAAAATAAGTTATTAGAAAAGATTTTTTTTAGAAGCTACTAAAAATGACTTTTCATTTTAAGTAACTTTTATATTACTTTTAATCAATTTAAAAATTTGTAATACACGAATACAAACTTTTAAAAGTACTTATTTAAAATAATAATAATATTACAAAAAAAATATAGTATAACAAATACATTCTTAATATATATAATGAAAATTTAGAGAATGACATGAAACACCAAAAGGCATAAATAAATTAAAAACCTCAAATGATGATACTTAATTATCTTCAAATATTTAATTGAAGACTTGAGCTTTTTTAAGGGATGACAATAAAATCTGCACCCGTGGGTACCCACCCAAACCCGCTTGATTTGGGCGGGAAAAACCAGCTTTAATTGGGTGCGGGTGCGGATTTTCCCCCGATATTAAAATTTAGGGGCGGGGGCGGGTTTGGGGGTGATGATATCCACCCCGCACCCGCATCCGCCCCGCAAGTAATATTATTGCAATTTTTAAATTTTATATATATATATATATATATTAAATATATTTAATATTTTCTTAAATATTAAAAATTATAATTTTGTCTTTATAGAAAATATTTTTTAATTTTATTATTATTTAATAATAATTATTTTATTATAATAAATATGATTTTTCAATTTATAATTTTATATATATGGGTGGATGCGGGTGCGGGCGGGGAAACCCGAGACCCGTTGCGGGCGGAGATGGATGTCTACATTTTACACCCGCTATGAAACGGAGGCGGGTGCGGGTTTTCCCCGTTTAGTCGGGTGCGGGTGTGGAGGAAGCGAAATATGCCTCCGCCCTGCCCCGTTGCCATGCCTACTTTTTTTTTTTTTATAGTTTATTTAAGTTTTGTTAAAAAAAATCACACATAGCAACAAATTCATTATTTTTAAAATGATTATTACCATTTATATAGCTTGAAAATTAGTATAAATATTTAATAGTTAGATAACGAGTATGTAATAGTCGGGGCGCGAATATACCAAATAAATCAATAATGATTTATACGAAGTATGCAATAGATTCAATCTAAATCAAACTTTTTTATACGAAGTCAAATCATTGTTTTTTTTCTTAAATCTTAATTAGATAAAAAAAATATGTTAAACTACATACTATTGAAAAAGCCTATTAGAATCTACAAACTTTGGATTGTTTAATTAAATATAGATAATTTTGTATTCCCTATTATTATTATTATTAAGTTTTTTTACTTTGTACTAAATTGTAAATTTAAATATATTATTATAGAATTGAATTAAAATAAAATGATAATATTAAATATTAAAATATAACTTAATTATATTTACCAATATATTAACTTTTTAATCTAACTAATAATGTATTCATTACTTACCACTTATAACTTGTAAAATTTCGAAAAAGTAGGTAAAATTATAAAAATTAATCTAAGACATGTTCCAATTAGTGAGTGTTCCAAATTTTATAATTTTTCATGAACTCAAATAACCTTTTTCACTTTAATTTAACTTTAATTTAACTCAAATAACCTTTTTCACTTTAATTTAACTTTAATTTTTCATGTTCCAATTAGTGAGTGTTCCAAATTTTATAATTTTATATTATTATTAAAAAGAAAATTAATTATAAAATTATAACCTTTTTCA
>JBBPBT010000938.1:917336-930453 GCA_037974875.1 Cicer bijugum | reverse complement strand
TTATTATTATCTATGGTTTTTTTTCATTTAGAAATTCATTATATCTTCTAACTATCTGATTTTGTCTTTTGTATTGTATATTTCATCTTTAATATTAATATTTTCACATAATGTTCATATCTTATTTGAAGTTATCAATTAAACAATTTTGACAAATTTATTAACTATTATTTTTTTAAAATTTGGTGCATGTTTGGTTTCAATTTTAAAATAAACAAAATTAATTTTAGATGAATAAAATAGATTTTGATATATTTAACTGTTATAAAATAGAATTAACCATGTCTCTAGAATTATTATAATTAAATATGATTTTTTTTACTGAAATTTATTATTCAACTAACCTTTACGTCAATATCTAAATATAAATAATTTTTTATTCAATTTATTTTAATTAAAATTAATTTTGATAATCGCTTATAATTATAATGGAGATCAAGTTATCTTAATAGAACTGAGAGATAATAAATTAGTAGATAAAGACGTTCAACTGTGCACAATAAAAAATCTTCTGAAATACTTTAATGGAGATTTGTGAAAGTGTCGATGAGGGGGCCGCGGCCAAAAACAAAAATTATAAGTAAAAAGACTAAAATGCCTTTATTAAAACTAAAAACTTACGACAATACCTAAACCTAAATTTAGTTTTCTCTTTCTCTCTCTTCCAACCTTCCCCGCTCTCTCTTGCTTACAAGTTACAAGTTACAACTTACAGCCTTCCTCTCTCCCTCCTCTAGAACCGCGCGGCCGCCTCCGCTCCCCTGCCAGATCACGAATCGCTTCTCTGCTCGCTGCGAGTCTGCGGCCGCCTCTGCCTCACTGCCTCCGTAGCCGTTCGTCGATCGCGTTGCCGCTTTGTTCAAAAGGTTCGGATTTCTATTTTGTTAGTGCTGATTTTTTATAGTTAGTTTTGATTTGGAGTTCTGTTAGTTCGAATCGTCGCTCCTCTGTTAGTTAGTTCGTTTTGGATTTCAATTTTTCTTAGTTCGTCGCTCCTGTGTTAGTTTTGAGTTCTCCATTTTGTTGAGTTTTACCTATCCTACGAATTTAACTTATATGGCAGTAGTCGATATTTTTGTGGAATTCTACTTTTTGCTTATGTTGTTCAGTTAGCATGAAATTTAAAGCTTATTTTGTTAGTGTTGAGTTTGGAGCTTTGATTTAGAGTTTTGATTTGGAGTTTCAATTAGACTTTAGTGCTGGTTTTTGTTTAGAGTTTTTGTGTTGCACATAAGGTGTTTGATTTTATGTTCATAAGAAGTGTTTGAGTTTTTTCGTTGCACATAAGGTGTTTGATTTTATGTCCATATAAAGTGTTTGAGTTTTTTTGTTGCATATAAAAGGTGTTTGAGTTTTGTTGTGTTTGATGTCCATATAAAGTGTTTGAGTTTTGTTGCATATAAGATGTTGCATATAATGTGTCCATTAGTTTAAGGTATTCTTGACTCATGTAGTTAATTATTTGATACTTCACTAGTTCAGTTCAAACCCAATTTTAACCAAATGAATTATATGTCGAAATCTGTTTCAAATGTTTACCAAACACAAACTTAACGTGCACCTAATCGGACTCCAGAAACAGAAGACAAAATCAGATGGCCAAATAACTTCATTATTACTTATTGAATGTTGTGATGGTCTCATAATTCACAGAATGCTTAATCTAAATTACAAGACAAAACGATATCCATCAAGTAAATGATCACATAACATGCCTAATTGCCTACATGATGATAAACTACAAATATGCAGCTTCCTGCTTTTATACGCAAGAAATTATATTAACCATTCATGATACAAGTTAGTATGCAGTTATCTACTATTTCACATTCTTAAGTTAACTTGGCATGAAAAACTTGTTAATTTTATCTCTTGGGCAAGTAAAAGTTCACATTAGAAGATATTAAAAAATCTTATAATATCTTGATAGTATCTTAGAGTATGATAAATATCTCATAGGATTAATCTATTATCTTAGAACATATGAAAATATTTTATAACAGGTTAACAGACATACTCCTTCAGTCTTTAATATCCTAGCACTGCAGTGCATTCTACTTCTGTACTGAACTAGATGTGGTTCTGTATTGTGCTTCTGCAGCTTGACCTAATAAATGGAAATAAAAAGTATTGTTGACAGATAGGCTAAATATTCAAAGGTAGATAAATATAAAAACATATGATCAAAGAAAAATGAATAAGATCCTTCGTCAGCAATAAAAATGCAACTAAAGAACCTAAAATAGATATGAAAACAATTGTGATAGTTAGAAAAACAGTGCGGAATACCAATATACAATGGACCACAAGAAAATGAGAAAAAATTAATTTTTTTAGAAGAGATTGAAACAAATGTTCATGTTTGTCAAAAATCAAAATAACAGTCCAACAACTACAGTTAAATTTACAATTATAGGGCCAATGACAAGTGGAAACACTATTAGTGGCATATAACTGGACCAAATGATATCTCACTGAACCTAGAGAACCATGATTCCTTGCCTTCCGGTTTCATAAGCTTTCTTTGAGACTTTAGATGGATAACTTTTTATCGGCAAATGTTAGTGGTTAGCACGTTATGGTATTTGGATTTGCTGCAGTCAGCACGTCACTGGCCAATGGTTTGATTCCAGAAATTTTTATCTCTGTATTTTTAAATACTAGAATTTTTAACTTTAAAATTTTTTATATATTAATTTCTAAACTACATTTAAAAAAAAAATAATTACTCTGGAAATCGTTTGGTGTGAAGTAAAAAATAGGTCTACAAGTTTTAATATAAAAAAAAATGATAACTGGAAAATTGAAATTTTTAAAAATTGTAGGGTACAGAAGTTAGAGGGTGAAGCGAATTTTCTTGTATTCTAATACCACAAGCCCAATCAATTACTTCCTTTTAAAGAGGCCCATCAAGATTCACTAAAAACAAAGTTAAAAAAATTAACAATGAATTAAAAACCTTTTAAACAACCTAACACAACAGCTCCATAAAAGAACCATAAAACAGACGCCTCCGCTTTGCCGTTGCAGAAACAATATAAAGTCGCACTGAACTCAACTTCCCGGCGGAGTCTGCCATCGTCCGCCAGCAATAGTGAGAAAGTCAATCCAGGTTCACCTTTGTTTCTTTTTTGTATTTTACTCTTCGGATTTTCCTTTCCTTCTCCTACTGCAGTCGCGAGATGCAATTCCATTGAGATTTGCGGCTGCGATAGCCGCCACTGCTAAAGGTAACGCACCGGGCTTGACTACGTAATTATGCAGTATATATCACATTATAAGCACGAGCTTTTGTCTTTTTCACAGTCCCGCGTTTGGGATTATTCACATAATAAACACTAATCATTATCCATTATTATATAATTGAGTGCTTGATGCAAGAGAAATTTGTTGTTAAATCATATCCTGGCTTCTGTTCGTATGTTATTTTTAATTTGTTTGTTTAAGGTTTATAATTTAGAGTTTAGGGTTTAGGTATAATGTGCATTACTGGTTTTTTAGCCTCTCTTTTTTAATTTTGAAATTGCATATTGGTAATTGATGTTAAGATTTTAGATTAGATTCTAGGCTTATTATACTTTAAGTGCAGTACTTTTGTTTCTATGTTTAATTATCACTTCAGTTCTCAAAATTAAGTAACATGACATGCAGCTTTCTTATCACGCCAATGTCGAAGAAGAGTTCCAAAGTAACCCCAAAGAAGTTGCATGAGAATGCCATTGGGGAAGAGCAAAAGCCTTCTTCTGTTCCGAAAAAAGCAGTTAGCGAAATTGACGAAATATTTGCTGGAAAAAAGAGAAAGAAATCTGATGCGAAAAAAACTGGAAAAGTCGGTGAAGTAACTAAGAGTGCTGATAAAACAAAGAAGATGAAGAATGAAAAGAAAAAACACAAAAGGGTAGATGATGGTGAGTTTGTAGATCGGCCTTCACGACCAAGAAAGAAAACAGAGGATGGGCTTACCATCTATACGGAAGAGGAGTTAGGTCTTAGTAAAGGGGATGCTGGAAATACTCCACAATGTCCATTTGATTGTTCTTGTTGCTTTTAATGGAAGCTGCTAATGATTTGTGCACTGATTTCCTTGCTCCAACAAACGAAGGTGTTGTGGTTGTATTACATCCTTTAGTATTTATAGTTGGGCCAAGTGTGGCTGAGTTATGTTGTAATTACCTTGAATTCTTTAAATCTAGATGTGATTCCTTGAAGTAATTTCAATTTTGCAACTAGGCTTTACTCCCTTCAAACATAAAATTATTCATGTATGATGTCTCAGCCAAACGGATTGAGTAATTTATTAGAAAATGGAGGGACTGTTTTCAGGTGCTTGAATCATGTTATAGTTTATCTTTCTTCTATTTATTTGTCTTTTTTTTTTATTATCTTAATGTACATGTAATGATTTGTTCCATCACTAACATCTTTTATCCTCTGAAACCTTCGCAGCTGATTTCAGTGTTTCTGTTGTAAGTTATAACATCTTCGGTTATGTTGTAGCAATTAACTTTATTATGTA
The DNA here is from genome assembly GCA_037974875.1 of Cicer bijugum. Classification (NCBI taxonomy): domain Eukaryota; kingdom Viridiplantae; phylum Streptophyta; class Magnoliopsida; order Fabales; family Fabaceae; genus Cicer; species Cicer bijugum. The sequence continues at coordinate 925,937 of JBBPBT010000938.1, read as the reverse complement.
CTATGATTAGCTTTATTGGAACTATTTAGATTTGGTTTGATTTTATGATTTCATATCCCAGTATTTCTAGAAGGAAGGGCAGTTTCCCCTTGCCATCTTGTTGCACCATCAATATAAATCAATCAATTCTTTTATTCTTCTTTATTCTCACAAACTTATTTAAATCAATCAATATAATAAACATAAAATATCTTATATTCAACAAAAAAACTAAAACACTTTATATAGACAAAAAAACTCAAACAAAAATGCAACAAAAAAACTCAAACACTTTATATTAACATAAAATTAAACACCTTATGTGCGACCAAAAAACTCAAAAACTCAAACGCTTTATATTGACATGAAATCAAACACTTTATGTGCAACACAAAAACTCTAAACAAAAATCAACACTTACATCTAATTAAAACTCCAAATTAGAATTCCAAATTCTAAATCAAAGCTCCAAATTTAAATTTAATGCTAACAAAAATCCAACCTAACCAAAATCAACACTAACCAACAAAAATCAGCAATAACAAATTGAAATTTGAACATTTTGAACAAACCAGCGACGCGATCTAGAGACAGATGACTGATGAGGTTGCGGCGAGTAGAGAGGCAACGAAAAACGGCCACGGAAGCTCCGCCCCTAACACATTTGTCTTATTTTACTGAACTCCTTACCCATCCTTTTGCTTTGCTATAAATTCAAGCGTCTCAAGCAATCCTTTGTTCCTAGATTTACAAGGACTACTAAAAGATGCAAATAAGATTACAGCCTTGCCAATAGCAAAATTCAACTTCGTTGGTGATGCACTAATATCAACCTCAATTAACATTTGGTCTAACTCATACATGTTTAAAATCAGCAAGCGATGGTTTCACATTTGTTTGTGTCTGCTTCACCCAGCACCTCGTGCAGAGACAATTAAGCTTCAATGAACTTGTGTATTCCTGTTTTCCACCACCTCTCCTATAGTACATTTCTTTGGAGTGGTGTTCAAGTTTGTAGTTCAGTCAACGATTGATGCAGGATACTCTAGAAGATTCTGAACAAATTTCATGGAGTTTTTGTCAGAAGACGTCTTCTTTGTCTATAGTCTATACATTGAGTATTTTGCTGGTCCAAATCTTGACTGGCATCCGTGTGTGGTTCAGGTAGTGCAGTGGACGAAATGTTAATTTTTAATATATTTTCTAGTGGAGGACAGCTTTATATTCCTATGTTTGTAAATTCTCTTCCTTTTTAGTGCATTTCTTAGTCTATAGAAACATATTTGTTGGTTATGAGTAATTCCATTGGTTTAAGTGGCCTGCTTGTTTTTGACATGGAAAACACAAGAAAAATGAAGGCCTGTTTAATTTTACTTCCAAAATATTGATAATTACAGAATGTCATGTCACTGTATTCCATTAGGTACATCATTATATGATAATTACAAAATATCAATGTATTCCGTTATGGAGTTTGTTGATCTCAACTCAGTCATCCATTCGATTGAATGTCGGATCACAAGTTATTAATCATTTACTGAACAGTTTGAAACATATACACACTCACAAGTAAGCAATAGATATGATTTTCGTCCATGACATTAAATATATGTGTAAGTGGCACATTCACCAAAATTGTGTTGAACTATTGTGTTGATTCAGAAGCTTAGTTTTGGAGCTTCGGAAAAATTGTGGTGGAATGGTTACGAACGTACGAATGAAGTGGTAAATGTGTGACCAAACATGCATTGAACTTTTTCTTTTTTAAAACAAAACATGCATTGATCTTACAATAACACGTTTTACTCAAATTAGAGCCGATTTACAATGTCATTAAACTTCGGGCTGATTTACAAAACATGCAATTAAATAAACAAAAATACACGTTTGGATTAACCAATTCAAATATGTAAAATCCATCTTCAAATTAGTTAATCCGAACAAAATTTAAGCACTTTTGAGAAGACTTGAAAGTGAGAAAATATTGTGTTTTTTGCAATAATAGCATACTTGCCCAGTTTACTAGCTCAGCACTGTACTGGTGAGGTGGGTTTGATTCGAAATAACAGTCATCGGGCAAATTGAGATGATAGCATGCATCATTCCATATTGTTCAGATATATATGGAACAATTGTAGAGTTCAATTTACCATTTGTAAAGATTTTAAGTAACCTACATCATATCGTTACATAAGATATCAGTTTCTGACAATTTTATGTAACTATTAATTAATTCGTACTTTTAACTACTATATATATTGCGCATTTTTTAGTCACCATAGAGAATTCATAGTTCTTTCATTTTCTTTATGAAAGTGAAGTCAAAATGTTACACTCTGTAATGTATAAGCCAACAGAATCAATCAAGAAAATAATATTTTAATCTACAATTTATAAGATAATTAAAAAACTACAACTTAAACAATATTTCCGAACAAATTCTAAGTTTAAAGATTTCTACTTCATTATTCTCAAATAATTCGAACATTGGGATTGTAAACTAGTAAACATACAACAATCAATCGCAATAAAGAACATCCATGAATGAAAAAACATTCCACGATAAATTTAAACCAAACCATCTTTGCTAAGAATAGTTCTTTTTATGGAGTCACTTAATTAACCAGGCTAACTTTGGTAGTTAAATCCTCTGATTGCTTGCTACATGTAGGCAAATTGATTGAACAACGTAAGAATGCTTTGCACAAACATAAGATAATATGGGCTGCATATTTTGGAGGGTGTTTGTTCTTCCACTAAAATACACCATGAAAACTCGCTTCGGATATGAAACTTTGAGTATTTAGATATGTTTTTGTTATTCTCAATAATAAAGCTCGGTAACAAATTGGTTCTTCCAATGCACGCCCCGTTCATTCTGCTCGCAATAATCCAATGAGTTCCCCAGGTATTCCATCTTCCAAAACCAATACTTTGATATTATTTGACGCACAATAATTTATATATGTCTATTATGGATGTGTACTCTCTAAGGTCGATAAACCTTTTGTATTTTATTAACCAAAGAAATGCGACTTTGCGATATAGTTACCTAACACTAATCAAGAATTCACAAGAAATACCGAGAATTCTTGTTATACACTCGTTCCAATCATCAATTCGTTTTTTTAGATTCATCAATATTGAATCAATCGAACATATTTTTAATTTCCACTTTTGAAAGACCTTGTGTTATATCACCGGATCTCGATTTTTCATATATAAATGTAATTAAAATATCTGCTTCAAAGGATTTCTCCATAATAGCCATTATGGTTGCTCCCGGAGTTGCCAAATAAGGGTTAGCCGATCTTATTATTACATAATCCATTTGAACAGTTAGAACTTGACCCGATTTTAGTTTTAGATGTTATTCATTTTTCATTTCAGTTATACATATATTTTCACAAATAAATTGTCCAAGACTAATTATTGTTAATGTTTTTTCAAAATAATTATGATGCAGAAAATACCAATTCAAATGGAATGGATTTAAAACAATATTTTTGGATAGATCGGGTTTAAAATTTTTATCATTCTCATCCATTAAATATTTAGTTAGGTGAGACAGTAACATTTCACTAAAATAGTTTTATTAGCACCCGAGGTATTATAAATATATCAAATATAACATATATAGCTAGTGTATAATTATTCTATGTTATAAGTAATTAGAAGCTATGGCAGCTCCAGCTCGAAACCAAAGCAGCCAGCCCTGCGAGGCCAGAGTGGGCTCAGTGGTCAGCCCCCATTCGAATTAAGGGGTCTTTATCTTTTGCCAGATCTAGAGAGATACTACGAATCCTCCGTCCCAGATTCAATCGCCGCGGCCATCTGGTTCACAGGTACTGATGGTTTTATTACATTGGACCCCGGTCGGTCGTGCTTCTCTGCCATAAGAACTTGGAGTCTGTATCATTGTTGTGTTTATTTATATTCTTGTTTTTTTTTGTATATATATTTGTTATATAATCAAATATATGCTATATAATGGTGTAAATATATAAAATTTCAGGATTAGCCAATCAGAACGTTTGACGTACACCTCTGGATTGGCCAATTCAGACAGATAAAATACCTCTTTGAATTAGTCAATCATTCAAAATCAGAAAGAAGTTTTCTATTTTGGATGCAACGTGTAAACATACCATTATAATATTCATACCAACATTAGCAATTGAAATTTTCATGGCCATGAGACTTGGATTTTACGATGATTGATTTCAGCAACACTTAAAATTTTTTGCTTAACAAAATCAACATGGTAGCTGGCCGGGAGAAATTAAGGTGGGTAATGAGAGATACCTCTAACAGAACACCAACTATCCAACCATGCCATTAAAAATAACTTTGGACCTTTTCTGCAGGTCCTAACAGTGTACTTTTTGGTCTACAAGCTTATCAAAACAGACTTGATGTTAACCACAACATGCTTAAAATAGAAATATAGTATTCAGCTTTCAAGTTTTCAACAGAACATCAAATAGATAAATTTCAACTAGGCAAAAACCCTTCAATTCGATTGAAATCTCAAACATAACATTAAAAAAATAACTCAAATGTATTTAAAATGCAAAATCATAAATGTTTATCATCACCACCTCAGGGAACAAGACTACTGAAAACTAAGGCAAAGTTTAAAAAACTTCACCATATCTCTAGCTGTAAGCTTCTTATGCCGTGGCAGTTGGCTTTGTAGCACTGGATAGTCTAGACCGCTTCTTTGCCAAACTCTCACTACGGCGTTCCCTCTGCTCCTTCAATCTGGAAGCAAGAAGTTTTTGATACTCTGCTGCCTCTGATTTTGCCTTGGCAATTCTCTTCTTCTTATCTGCAATTCTTGCTCGCTTCCTTTGGAGTGTCAAAGGAGTGACCAATCGCTGTATCTTTGGAGCTTTGCTAACCTTTTTCCCTGGAACCAAACATCCACCACTAAGACTACTACTCATAATAACTGTATGCATGTCCAATTTTTCTAGATGTCTCTGAAGAGGCCATCATAAATCATGAGTGAAACAGCAATTTAATCCAAATAGGTCCTCTAGAAGATTGCCTATTGACAGCAAATGTTTTTCACGGAACTTAAAGTATCACTACCACTAATGAAAACCATATAAAGCTTTAATTACTATCAACAAAAACTATAGCAAGTCCCCAGAAGAACAAACATGAACAATGTGACAATTGGCTTTGATACACTGGATATTTAGGACATGCTACTTCAAAACCTGTATTTCACTAGAATTTCTCTACTTCTTCACTACTCTTCTTAATGACAGAATATATAAAAAAACTACTAAATTTGTGGGCATCAGAAACGTACCAGCTTTGGTGGTAAAATTACGGCGGTAGGTGTTAACATATTTCCTCACATCATCCTCCTTTGAAAGGTTGAACAGCTTTCGGATTTTGGATGCTCTCTTTGGACCTCTCATCCTTGGTTTCTCAACATCAGTAAGACCTGGTAAATCATTTTCACCTTTCTTCACAATTACCAAGTTCAAAACAGAGAGGTCAGGGCTGACAATGCATCCACGAACAGACTTTCTTCTACGCTCTCCATTACGCCTTCCATATCCACGGAAACAAGGAGTTCCTACACAAGTGCATAATGCATAAATATTAACCAAGTAGAAAACAAGCTCGACTGTGAATTTTGACTCCTGCAACAGCTATATTTCTATTGAGAGCCCAAAGTCATTGTTGGAAAGTAAAGGCGCCAACAAAAACATAGATATTATGTTTGGTCAATAAAAAATATTTATAGTAATAAAGATGCAAAAGATTTAAGTTTCCAGGCAACAAATGGCAGTGGTACCCATAATTATGCACAGACTACACCTATTTTAACTATAATCTGTTTATAATTTGCCAAAAGATGAATAGATTGAAGTTTGGCAAAAATGCTACCTCTATGAAGCAAGAGTCGAACACGACCAGGTGTCAGCACTCCCTGCTTCATTGGGAATCCTTGTTTGTCACACCCACCAGTGATTTTGAAAACATAGCCTTTAAATTCCTATAAGAATCAAATATACAAAGCAAATTATATTAGTTACAATGTTCCTCAATACGGTAACAGACACTCCAGATTCCATGCCAACAATCATACCTCGCCCAAAGCATCACCAAGCACCTCCTGTGAGATCCTCTTGTCCCAAAATGCACGACTGCAATTATTATAATAATATGAATAGAATAATCAATGAAAAACATTCACATACATAACTTTCCAAAAACTAATATACAAAAAGAGAAATCAATAGCATGGCATTGAATCCGTTAGAAAAAAAAATAGCATTGCATTGAATAACAGTAAAAAATCAAAATTTGTCGATGTTAATTTCACTATTCATATCAATAAACATAAACATATCGGAAACAAGTACCAAAGTCGAACTACAATTAAAAACAAATTAACAATTTAATTATCCTTAGCAATATAATTAAATGAATAATGAGAAAATCAAGAGAGTGGATAAATTATTACAGCTTGAGGTCGTCATCAATTTCCAGCTTCTTTTGGCAACCAGTGGTGGGATTCGCAACGTTAAACTGAATAAAAGAAGAAGAAGAAGAAAACGATTCAGTGGAAAAACAACAAATTGAGAATCGAATAATAGAAGAAATTGTAGTTTGGAAACAAAACCTTCATGTTGAAATCTCAGTCCTGATCCAGCCGCGGCTAAGTCTCTTTGTGCGTTTGGAAATCAAAGCATGCGGCTTCTGTTAAAAAAGAGGGTAGGGTTTTACATTGTGGGCCTTTATACCTTCTCTTTCTTCCCATGTTGGGCTGGACAAACTCAAACATGCACAACATGGGCTTTTGTTTTTAGAAAGTTGCCTGTACCCGATTAACCCTATACCTTCATTTAAATTTTTTTTGTCTAAAATATCAAAAAATACCTCACTTCTTAATAATATTATTTGATTCACCCGCTTTAATAATAATTTTTAACTATTTAATAAATTAATAAATAATAATAATAAATTATTATTATTATTATTTAAAATGAGTATAATTAAAAACTTGCATCACATTTGTGTATATCAGGTTATAATTAAATTTCGGGTTATAATTAAGTTTCGTATGATTTTATGACAATACAAAATTTGTATGTGTTGAAGACATATTTAGTGAATGAGTTTCATGAATTTAATGTATTTTGTAGGAGGCACATTCACATATGAGCTTAGTTAATTTAATGGATTTTGATTTTTGTTATTAATATAATAATTATTATTTTTTTAATATATTTTTTTTGAAATTTATAATATAATTTATTATTTTGATTTAAATTATTTTTAATTATAATCCTTTTTAATAATTATTATTACTATTATTTATTAAAGTGTTTATTATTATTATTATTATTATTATTTAATTATTTTTATTTATTAACTAATTAATAACAATTATTAAAATAATATAATAATGATCCAATAAAAATTAAATTCCAACCTGCATCAGCCACATCCAACTAATTAAAAAAATTAATATATATAAAAATCCTAGTTTTTGAATATTTCAAAAATAAAATTTTTAAATTAGAGATATAGGATTAATTAGAATACAAAGCCAACTTTATAAGAAAGGGTTCGTCCAACTGAACACGAAATAGAAGCACTGAGAGACTTAGCCCCATGCTTTGAATTGCAAACGCACAGAGAGCCTTAGCCGCAGCTGGATTAGGATGAGATTTCAACATGAATTAGTAGTTTAATAAAACAAACACAAATAAACATCGTCGATAAATATTAAATAAAATATTTAATAAATATTTTGTATTAATATAAAAATAAAAAATAAATATATTTTGAGTAATAAATATAAAATATTATTAAATAAATATTTGTTGCTAAATGTAAATAAATAAATAAATTTGCATTGTCTACTAAAATGATATTATTTTTTAAAATTTTAAATGTGACACACATAAAATGTTAACCACGTCTCACCATGTTATAACATAAGTTTTTGATTAGTTATACGAGTAATTCAATAAAATTTATTCATTTTTAATGGATTAAGATCATTTCTTTTTTTTTTTTTATTTTTTTTTACTAATGTTTTGAGAGTGATATATACAAAATATTTTTAATTTTATTTTTTCTCTCATATTCTAAGAGTAATAGGTACAAAATTATTTTTATAAATTTATATACAAAAAATAAAATTAAATAAAACAATCTTTTTAATGTATCACTACCGCAACATGAGAGTAAAAGGGGACAAAAAAAGAGATGATCTTAATCCTCTTTTGATTACTATGTTATAGCCTATAGGTATGAAGTTTTCCTAATGATTTAGGAGTGACTAACACGGAGTATACAAAGTAGGTTGTTCTCTTATGAAATGATTTTTTTTTATACATAAGAGTTAGAGATCGAACATGTATCACACATTTAAAAAATTCAGTTTATTTTAAGAAAATATTTTTTACTTTCGTTTTCTAAAATTTGTGTTATTTTAGTTATAACTCATTTTTTTAATATCGTTTTTAAATTTTAAAGTAGTATTAAATGTTTTTTAAAAAATATTTATATTTATTTATTGCAAAGAAAAAAAAGTCTATTTGATTATAATAGTTAACAATAATATTGAAAAAGTATAATTGCTTA
>JBBPBT010000938.1:879863-892901 GCA_037974875.1 Cicer bijugum | reverse complement strand
TATGATAATGAATACTATCTACATAATCAACATCATTAATTTTCTCTACATGTAAAATAATTTAGACAATTAACTTAATACGAAATTCCGATAAAATCTTAATATTTCACAATAAATATTAAAAAACATGTCAAACTTAAAAATTAGGAAATAATTCCATAAAGAAATATTAATATAAATTAAATTCTTTAATTTATATACACTATAAATATAAGTTTTGATCAATTACAATAATTACAAGTGGATATGTTTAAATAATTACAAGTGGATATGTTTAAATTTCATCAAAATTATCATAAAATTATTTTTATATTAACATCAGATAACAACTTAACTCTAAATTAAATATAATTTAAAGGATGAAATCAAATAAAGAATAATTTAAAGATTTAAAAATGTGATATTTTTTCCATAAAGTTAAACTAGTATTCTATCCAAGAAGGAGATAGGGTGTACCTAACTAAAATGAAGAACCTTATCTATGGTTAGTTTTTGCATCCCAGTTGCTTAGTTTATCCATCATTTCATTTGATGTCATCAGTAACTGCTTAACGATACACCATTCCACAGTTCCTCTGAGACTGAGGCATTGTCGCCATTACCATTCAATGGCTTCTGCACCTTCTTCAGCTCTCAATTCCCTCTCTTCTTTCTCTCTCCGCCCCTCTTCTTCTTCCTCCTCTCGCTTCTCTCTCCTTTCTACAACAAACAAACTCACATTCCCTCTCCTACCCAAAACCCCACTCTCCCTCTCCACTCTCTCCATCTCCAAATCCAAATCCTCCGACGAAACTGACAACTCCTTCTTGGACACATCCATCCCCGAAGAAGACCTTACCTTCAACCCACCCGAAATCCCCGAAGGTTTCGTCGCTCCTCCCTCTTTCGACGACGGTCCAGTCGAAACCGAAGACGAAATATCCGCCGCGTATGAGGAGCTTTACGGTACAGGGTACAGTGGGGTTAGCGTGTTGGGAAATGACATATACGCGATGGACTCGAAGGCGAAGAAGGAGACTGGGTTCGGTTCTGGATTGAAGAAGGAAAAGATAAGAGATGGGTTCGAAGAAAGGGTGGTTCAAGTTAGGAGGGTTACTAAGGTTGTGAAAGGAGGGAAACAAATGAGGTTTAGGGCTATCGTTGTTGTTGGTGATAAGAAAGGACAAGTTGGTGTTGGTGTTGGGAAGGCTAAGGAAGTTATTGCTGCTGTTCAGAAATCTGCTATTAATGCTAGGAGGAATCTTGTTAGAGTTCCCATGACTAAGTACTTGACTTTTCCTCATAGGTAACTCTATTATCCCTTCCTCAACTTTTTTCATTTGCATTTTCAATCTCAATTTTGCTTTCATACTCTTACTTAAATGATATTACTTTAGAAAATTATAATGTCATTTGAAAAGGGTAACTTATTGACTCTAGAGCACACTCTGACACCGAAACTCGACACTGACTAGTTGCCACTTACAATAATTTGGAAAAATTGAAGAAATTGAATGTAACTATATGTAGACATTGGACACTAACAAGTGTATCGGACACCAGACTCACCTTCAAGCTACACATCTTATTGAACAAAGTTATGTTGATTTGAGTGAACATGAACTATGACCCTTTCAATAAGATTTTGGATTCTTTTGCAAAGATTAGTCATAAGTAAAATTGGTGAATACTTTGTACATATGACATGATAGTAAAAAGAAAAGGGAAAGCTTAATGGGAAAGGGAAATCCTTGTGGATAATTCTTTCTCCCACTCTCAATAAAATTGTTCCTTATCTTTGCTTGTTTCTATCAAGTTTTCATTTTTCTTTCTTGGGCTCTTAACGTTTTTCATTGACAATTAGTGTATGACCTTGAATTATATTATTCATAATTCACCTTGTATCAGTACTTCATTTGGATATCTGTATTACTGTGTTTATAGGAATTATCAGGTACCTCATTCCAAATTCAGGAAGCTATTTCACAATATAATGAGGCATTTTTTAACCTTGATTCTAATATTTTCTTGATTACTTTGTGTACTTGAACATTGAGGTACACCAAACCTAATTTTTCTTTAACATGATAAAAGCCAAACTTGTTTGATTAGGTTGTGTCTCGCAGTGTTGTCAAATTGCCAGCATTGCTTTATGCCATGGTGGATTCTGTTACAGGCAGCAGCGCCTATTACATAAGCCATGTTTCTGCTGTAGGCTGCAACACCCTATTTTTACGGTGGATAATTGGCTGGCCGCCATTTATATAGGACGTTGTGGCCTATTGTGCGAGCTGCTTTATGTGTGATTCACTATGCTGAAATTTTATGTTTGACATGTCACTAGCGATCAACTTCTTTATAGAAAATGAAAAGCGAATATGAAAGAAGTTGAAGTCTGGACATGTAGTTGCTATTAGCATCGTATGATTTTACAGGCCTTCACTTGAGCATAAGCTGTATCCTGTTAGATTTCCTTAACTCAAATAGGAGCTGAAAAGCCAAGTTTCTTCCTGGTTAGAGATGAAACATTTATTTCAGAGGAGAAGCTTATCAATAACTTTGATAGAATCCCTCATGTTCCAAGATGCTAGCATGTTAGTTAGATATGAATTTTGAGTTTTAAATTATCAATTTCTCTCATTCTTGATAACTGCTGCTAATTTTATGTTTTTCCAGAGCTGACGGAGATGTTGGAGCGGCAAAGGTGATGCTTAGACCCGCTTCTCCTGGTACCGGTGTTATTGCAGGTGGGTCTGTGCGAATTGTTCTTGAAATGGCAGGTGTTGAGAATGCTTTAGGGAAACAACTAGGAAGTGACAATGCACTCAACAATGCCAGGGCAACTGTTGTTGCAGTGCAGAGAATGAGGCAGTACAGTGAGGTCTCTGCGGAGCGTGGGATCCCCATGGAAGAGTTGTGGAAGTAATGAAATTTGTGTATCCAATGTGATTTTCATACGTCAATCATTGTGATGTTGAACTGGTGTTAGTACCTCAGAAAGTTTTCCAATTTATTGGAAGTAAACAACTTCAAGATGTTACTTGATTAACCTGAATCATATTCTGTATTTATGATTGTCCAATTTATGCTTGGCTTTGACAAAACTTAGATCATATTCCTTGTATTTGTACTTTTAAATTCTCAAATTGAACAATGATATGTGGATATATTTTCAACATTACTAGCCTCCATTAAGAATAAATTTATAATAAGGATTGTGAGAAACTTGGTATAAGTTCTGTCATTTCTCTCAATTTGGGACTCAATTATGCAACACTTGAATTGTGATACTTCTTTTTAGCCAAGAAAAACTAAGCATCAAGTGGTGCTAAAAGTTTTTATATCCAAGACTCTTGACCTTTAATTTTGCTATAAAGGATTATATCAACTATAAATGACCAACCCTCCCTCAGAGCCTTCTAAACACTATTATTACATGGAAAATAATATGGAAAAGCTCGATGAGAAGCCCTTAACAAATAGAGTACAAATTCACGAAAATTTACATCAAAGAATATAAGTTTCTTACACTAACATATTTAATTTGATTACATGTCTACTTTCTACAGTAGATGGCGGCCTGGCCTCAGTCTACAGCAAAACAATTTCTTTCACTATATGACTAGCTACAAACAAAATTTTGCATTTACAAAAAAATTATCTAACAAACCCTAAAACCTAAAGCAGGGAAAGAAATTTACACCAAGAAACAGAGACATTAACTGGAACTTCATTTCCATATTTTCACAGTAGAGTCACTGCTAGATGATGCAATAGTTTCATTTTGCTTACAAGCTGCTAATCCAGTTATTTGTCCACTATGTGCAGGAAAAAGATATACTTGCCCTGTCTCAGGAACCCACAATTCCATGTTCTGCAATTGATGCAATAACTTTTTTATTTGTTACATATAACAATTAAAGACAACAAACAACTTCAAGATGAAATACTTAAAACATACAAGTTTTTCATTTTCAAAGGAACACATGAAAACAGCAGATATCAATTCATAAATCAGCACAACAGGATAGTTTAATTACCATAGCACCACCAATAACTAGTACATTAGGGTATTTAGGATGGAATATGATGCATCGAAACCTCTTCCCTTTTGATTGATACTCAAACATGCATTTTCCACGGACTGCAATCGACCAGACTCGTGCACAATCCTCAGTGACAGAGGCAATCATTTGCCCCTGTGCATCCCAACAGATGGAACGAACTTCATTGTTATGTCCCTTATAAATAGAAATCAATATTTAATCAGCCATGGGGTACTTCTATATATGATACTCAAACTCTAACATTTCAATCAATTTATAAGTGAACCTCACTTGAAAACGGTTTTGAATTCTCCAAGACTGAATATCAAGTATGTTGATAACATTTCCATTAGCAACCGCCAAAGTCTTTCCAAACACAGGCTCAAATCTTACTTGTTGTCCACCTACCTGAAAATTCATTCATTATTAAGTCATTATTGTTCAGCTATGAATAATAGAATAAAAAAAATGGATATAATTATTCATATTAGCTACTGAATCTACTACATAGGAGTGAGAATTACTCACCAGAAAGTTTTTCAGCCTAACACACTGAATGAGATCCCATACTTCAAGTACATCAAAGTTATCAGATGAGCAAAGAATTGCTTCTAATGGATGAAAGTCCATTGACTTTACCCATTCATTATGTCCAACAAGATCAAACAACACTGTTCCAGGCTATATAAATGAATGCTCATGTTACAAAAGGAATTAAGGGCTGCATAAGAGTGAGTAGAAGGGAAATTTTTATGAAAAGAAAAGAGACTCACTTTGTTTGAATTCCATAATTTTACTTTGTAATCATGGGAACAAGTTGCAAATATGGTTGTTTTTTGTTGAAATCTAACATCTGAGATGGGAGCTGAATGTGACTGTGATGTAGTAACACAATCACTAGTATCCATGTAGCAAATTATTGCCTGTGGTTAGTTATAAACCACACTAAGCATTAATACATATATTGCAGAAACACACAATAGAATTGGAAAAATTGATCACATTGTTACATATTCACCTTCTTCCCAAACCCACCACTTGCCACAATCTTTCCATCTGACGAAAAATCGCAGGACGAAAGCGAGTCATTGGTATCAAAACCTTTTATTAATATAATTTCAAACATTAATTAATTAATGTCTTCTAAAATACAAGATCAAACATATCCCAAATATATTCGAAGTGTATATATGTGAATTATGAAATTAAAATATGTAGAGAATGAAATTTTACCACTGAGGAATTTAACAGAAAATTTTTCTCCATGTCTTTGAACGTTAGTGTCCCGTATAGTAGGACTAGGATCCTTTACAGGTGCAACACCGCACTGCTGCAGTAGAGGATCTAATCTTGGTCTAGTACCAGGGTTTGCAGGTAAAACATCATGTTGCTGCGGTAGAGGATTTGATTGTGGTATAGTACCGACATTTTTAGTTACAACACCATACTTCTGATGTCGAGAATCTAATCTTGGTCTAGTCCTAGGGTTTACAGGTACAGCATCATATTGCGGCGGTAGAGGATTTGATGGTGGTATAGTACCAACATTTTTAGGTACAACACCATACTGTTGCCGTAGAGAATCTAATCTTGGTACAGTACCAAGTTTTCTAGCTACAACGTCATATTGTTGCGGTAGAGAATTTAATCTTGGTACACTACCAATATTTATAGGTACAACACCATTCTGAAAACTATTCTGCTGCGTTGGTATAGTACCAACATTTACAGGTATAAAACCATTCTGAACACCATTATGCTGCATTGGTATAGTACCAACATTTATAGGTACAACACCATTCTGAATACCATTCGGCTGCGTTGGTATAGCACCAACATTTCCAGGTACAAAACCATTTTGAACACCATTATGCTGCGTTGGCATAGTACCAACATTCAGGGCCTGAACATGGATTATAAATATAAAATATATAAATGGTAAATGACATGGTTATACTAAAATTATGAATACGAACCATGAAACATTAATGAGCATTTAGCCATCCTCACCTGATTGGAGGATCCAAGTGGCATTTGTAGGCTAGGGCTAAAAATATCATTTTGGATAAAAATCCAAAAGTCATGCAGGAATCCATGTGGATGTTGATTAAATTCTGGAAACACAATTAAAAAGAAAATCAGCCACGGAAATGAAAGAGAGTAAAAGCAAAAATAATAATAACAATAAGATATAAAGAAATGAATACCAAAGGGAGGATGTCTAGTAACAAGGGCTTCAATTCGGAAAACTTCAGCAACGTAGAACATTCCTCGCTTCTTCAGGTAATCATACATATATGTACGAAAACTACAGAGTTCAAGAAACGAAATCAACGAAACAAAATAAAAAAAAAGAATAATCTATTTTAGCAATTAATATTGTACTCACATATCTTCCTTTTGAGGCATCGTATAATTCATGATATATGAGATGATGAAAGGATGATATATTATTGAAATTAAGAGAATCAAATGAGAGTGATTTAAGGTGGAATTAATAATGAGTATGCCGTCTCATGCAAAAGAAGAATAAATGTTTTATATGATGTTATTCTTTCTCTGTGATCGACGAGCTTTGTGCTGTGTTTTTGTTATTGACTAACTGACTACGTACTCTTCAAGTTCCATTCCACACCATCCTGCCACATATATACAAGATCGACGTGTCTCTCTAAATTCTCTCTCTCTCTCTCTTTCTTATTATTTGTATTTATATAATTGAACTCAAAATTAAATAATAAATAGATCAAATTTAAATGGAAAATAATTTTCTTTTGATGATCGCAACTAGAACTATTAACGGTTTGGTTCAGAAAACCAAATCAAACTGAACCAGATTGGTGAACCGATTCTTAATTCTGAACTACCGTATCATTTTCTCTCAAAGAAAACAGTTTTGGTTTTGGTTAACCGAAATGCACTTAAGTGCTTGAGTAGAAAGGAAGCAAGAGGACAAAACAAAAAACAACGATAAAAATATGCGTAAGTTTTTTAGCAGATTAGATATTACTCATAAGTTTATCAGATTTTTATTTATTTGATAAGCTAGTTTATCAGATCTTATTTTGGCCTAGTGTTCACGCGGTGAATTACTTCTTCATGAATTCATTAGATAACATAAAGATGACTAATATTTGAATCACAAGCCATCCAAATTCTACCAATCCATCCTTGCACAGATGAGTGAAATCTAATCAAATTTATTGATGAATTTTTCCAACACTTATTTCTACTATTGATGAAATTGCACATAAAAAATAAAAAATAAAAAAATAAAAAGCAAAACCTAAAGCTTAAAATTGCAGAACGTTTTTTAATTTGATTTGTTCAGTTCTTAGAGTCAGTTATGTTTTAATAAACAAAATGATCGCATGAGAGGAGACATAACAGAAAGGAATTGAAACAATTAAGTTTTAAGACTAATACAATTCATTTTCCATTTGATTACATCTCAATTACATGAACATTTCTATGACTAGCTACAAGACAAGTTGTACGTCTACAACAAAGATTATGATTATGTAACAGATCCTAAAAACTGAAGCAGGGAAGGAATTAACATCAAAGAAGATAGACATTGACTAAAACTTCATTTCCATATCTTCACCATAGAGTCATTGCCAGCTGATGCAATGAGTTTACTTGCCGCACAAGCTGCTAGTCCGGTAATCGATAAATCAGAGGCCGTAGTACTGCGTGTTTCCCCTGTATCAAGAATTAACAATTCCAAATTCTGCAATAAATTGTACACAGATTATACACTGATACACATATCATAATGGAAGCAGAGGGAAGAGTTTACCTGAAAACCACCAACAACTAAGACGTTGCGGAATCGAGGATGGAATATGACAGTCTGAAACCTCTTCCCTTTTGATGGATACTCATATAAGCATTTTCCTTCCATATTAATCGTCCAGACACGTACTTCATCTTCGCTGACAGAGGCAATCATTTGTCCAGTGACATCCCAACATATCGAACGAATATCTTTTACATGTCCCTAACAACGAATGAGATTCGGACACATGGTCTAATATTATGATACAAAACTCACATTTTAATCAATTATATATGATGATATGTGAACCTCACCTGAAAACGCTTCTTAACAGTCCAAGTCTTGAAATCGCGTAAGGTGATGACATTTCGATTAACAGATGCCAAAATCCTCCCCGATCCAGGCTGAAATCTCACTAGGCTTCCACCTGCCTGAAATTCATTTTATATATGTCACGGTACTCATGTGAGCAACCAGTAGTTACTAGTGTAAAATTCACCTTATAGGTGTTCATCCTAACACGCCGATCAAGATTCCATTCTTCAACTACACCGTGGGTATCAGACGAGCAAAGAATTCCTTCTGTTGGGTGGAAGTCTAATGATCTTACTATCCAATTATGTCCAACAAAATCGTACAACACGGTTGCAGGCTATATATATATAATTCAAACATCAAGACATAATTAATTCATTCTAAGTTACAAAGGAAGGACTAATGCAGAAGAGTGAGTAAAACGGGATGTGAAAAGAAAGAGACTCACTCTTCTTGCATTCCATAATTTTACTGTTTTATCAGAAGAAGCTGTTGCAAATAAATTTGATTCTGCTTGAAATCTAACATCTAAGATGCTAGATGAATGTGACTCTGATGTAGTAACAGAATCACAGGTCGCCGCGTAGCAAAGGAAAGGCTACAAAAACCACCGTGTAAGGTTAAATACATCATCAAACACATTGAGGAAGTGACATTAAACAAATTGAATTGGAAGATTTAACGCATTGATTATTATTCACCTTCATCCCAATCCCTCCACTTGCTACAATCATTCCATCTGATGAAAAATCGCAGGACAAAAGCGTCTGTTTGCTTGGACAACCTTGCGTTATAAAAGAAATTCAAATAAACATTGAATCAATTAAATTTCCTACATTGTCAAACCAACAGAGAGGAATTGAAGTATATTTTGGAAAAATCAAGTAGATGGAGTATATGATTAATTGAGAGAATTTTGAAGGCAAGATTTTGAGAATAGAAATTTACGTGAAATACATCGAATAGAATATCCTTCACGAATTATTTGAGGGATAGAGTCAATTAAAGCACCAACATTTGTGGCCTGAAAATTTACAAATGAATGAGTTGCGCTATGAAACCAAGAACCATTAATTAACATTGAACAATAATATTAAGTCATCAGAACCTGATCACTCTTACTGGAGAGTCCTGGTACTAGCCAAATTTGATATAAGTCATAGAATGAAACCCATAATTCGTACAAGAATCCATATGGATCATATGAACGAGCAAACTCTGAAAACACAGTTAAATAAGAATGAAAGGTCACAGAAATGAATCAAAAAAGAAAATAAAGAAAATATAATAATAAGATATATGTAGCAGTACATACGAGGGGAAGTTCGTCCAGTAATTTGAGCTTCATTTCGTAAAGTCTCGGCAGTTTGGGAGAATCCGCGCTTCTTGAGGTAATCATAAAGAAAAATTCGAAAACTATACACAGAACACAACAAGGTAAATTAATGTAAAGTAAAAGAAAGCAGCGCATGCAAGAAAATGAAAGAACAGTATTGTAGTACTCACAGATCTTCCTTTGGTTTTTTCGGGTCCATGATGTATATAGGGAACTTCAATCAGATGAATGACGAGAGGTCAAGAATTTTGAAAGTGAATCAATCAGAAGACAGAGAAGCAAATGAGAGTGAAGTCAGGTGGAATTTATAGCGAGCATGTACTCATGCAGTTTCTTGCAAAAGAAGAAATCTTTTATATATATATATATATATATGTTTTTTTTTCTTCTCTATGATCGACTAGTGTTATGTGTTTGTTATGATTTGTAAACAAATTGTTTTTTCTTTAACATTTAGTTTGTTTTTTGAATTACTTCTTAAATTTTGTAAATTGGTTCCTTATAAAAACAAATTGTTTATTGGGTTCGGATCCATTTTTGTTGGGCTTAATCCTTTTATTCTAACATTTAGTATTACTATGCCATACATGTGTAGTCTTTTTTTGGTAGAACGTGTGAATTTATAAAAATTGTGTTCTTTTTCTTGTTTTATATAATAATAAATTATATTTAATAATTAAACATCTGATTTCAATCCAACCGGAACAAACTTTTGAATCTTAAACCCGTGTCATATGACTTCAATCTAATTTTGATACATTGATCATTATACTCTTCAAGTGTCATTTGGCATCATGCTGCCACATAGCATCAACTAATCCAGATTACCTGCAATCAAAAATCCGAAATCACACGATCATAATCGGCAGCATGGTCGATATTGGTGGCACATATTTTTACAATATGAACTGCACACGTCGGCTTTGGACAATCGATTCCTTCGAATCATTTTTTCACAAGTCAACAAAACAACATCAATACATCCAATAACACTCTCCCCAATACATGCAATTAACACTTGCTGTGGCACAAGGCATCAAGAAGCCATAGATCAAATAGAGGACAGTAAAGTATGTACAAAAATTGAAAATCTATAACTATCTTCTTTTTTGGTGAATTGACCATGTACTCTAATTTGGTCATGTATTCGTACATCACATGATCATGAAAAAACAATATACTCTAATTTGGTTGTGTATATGTATATCACATGATCATGAAAAAACAATATACTCTAATAGTTATTCACTCTTTTTGTTTGTCTCTAGAGCATCCTTAGGATTCAAGCCCATCTCTCGCATTTGATGTTCAATAGAGACTAAACCAGTTTCTGCGAGGAACCTGTAGAAAAAAGAAAAAATATTTAGAGAACTGCATTGAAGGATCACCAGAACTGGCAGAACACATTCTAACCAACAACTGATCTCATAATTAGATGTTTCAAGAAACCCAATGTGTTTCATGAGTTTTACTTTGGTATATCATACAACAATAAAACATGCAGTTCCTTTCCTTTTGGCTTTCTCTTTGCAAGTTTGCACCAGAAGGAAACCCAAAAGGGTCTATGAATCATTTCATCAAAAAAGAAAAGGCCTACGCAATCATGATCCACCAACTAATAGTATAGGCACTTTTGTTTTGCTTCCTATTTTAATGCACCGCAGAAAAAAATCACTAACTCGGTGAATAATGACATTATGAATCCATCACAAAGCATTTGACACGACAATGCACAGGGCAACAAACACACCCACCCATTTAAAACTTCACTAATACTTAAAGCATATTCAGCGCTAGAACAATTAGGAACTTTGATGGGCAAAGTAAAATTGTTTACACAGCATCAACATGAAAAAAAGAATGTTACATTACATACTTAACGCAAAAGAGATAAAAGCAGGCATTTATATTACAGATGGAATGGAACAGAGAGGTTCTTATATGTCACTTTCTTTTGTTCTAGCTCTTTCAGTGAAACCGAGATGCATTACCTTCTCAATGCCATGTTCCTAGATGAGTTATTTATAGTGAGGTAAAGATAGGGACACCTAGGAAAAGTTAAAGCATTTGAAAGGATATGGTTTGTGATTAAAGATGGTTCTTTGTAGGACAATATCATTAAGTAGTTCCCCACTCTACATAATGAGAAATGGACTTGAGTTATTACTGTTGTTGTCCAGGTTTGTTTTGTTCAAGTTTTGAAATATAGCAAGTATAGAATAGAACTCACTTCCAGCTCTATACCAATCTAACATGTCTACAAAAAACTACTTCAGATCTTGTAAAAGAAACTACTTTAGACTAGTTTCTTTGGGATCCGGATTTTCTACTGTCAAGGAAAACATGTGGTCACACAGTCAAGAAAAGAGATCTAAGCCGATCCATGAAGATCAGATGGTTCATATTTAATTTTGCCAAACAAGCTGTAAAATACAGCACAAAATATGATTCATTTTATCTTCATCCAAAGACTGAGATTTGTGACTGAGTGACAGCATAGTATCCAAGCTACACATACAATAACAAGCAGCATACAGAAATACAAACAAAAGAGATTAATTGGTACAATGAATGACGATGGAAATCCTAATTTGAATTTGACAGCGATTAGATTTACAGAAGGGGATAAATCTGAAAGTGTAAAGAATAAAAGTACCAGCTGAGGAGGAAGAAGAGGGTAAGGCAAATTAGAAAAAGGAACCCAACATGGAGCACCAACGATGAATCACTGGAAGAGAATGCTAAGCCCAACATAACAGCAAGACATAGACCCAACATTAAAAACGCCGACTTTAAAGTATTCCATGTAGGTCCCTGAAACAATAAACGTAAAAGAAAATAAAGAAAATGGAAAAGCGTGGAATGTTATGAAATTGAGAGAGGGAGGGAACGAGACTAGAGACGTTAACACCGGGAGCTAGAGCTCCTAGGAGAACTGCTGTGGCTGACGATACATCTCCACCATTTGATTGTGATTTTGAATGGTCATCATGTTCCATTTTGCAATGCAAATTGAAGTTAGTGAGTTAGTTAGTTAGTTAGGGTTTTGTCTTGCACTGCAAAAGAAGAGAGATTGGGGAAGAATTAAGCGCATAAGGCTTCAGCGAATCATGAACCTCATACACTGTACTTCCTCTTACACTATCACAACCACTGTCATCATACATCATAATAACCATAATTAACTATTGTTTTTAAATGCTCTTTTTATTTTCTTTTTTTTAATTCAGTAATGAATTCAATTTCTTAATAAACGGATAATAGTTTTTTTTTTTGTGTGTGTGTGATTGAAGAAAATGAAATTTAATTAAAAAATTTGATGGAGATTTATAAATTAATTTACGTCAGTTTATGTCAAATCAATTCGTTTAGATCTATGATGACTTGATTAAATTTTATATTAAATTATAATTTTTTTATCATACATTTAAATATATTACTATTTAATAAAGACCAATTTTGAACTTAAAAGAAAAATACTTTATGATAGATAACAGCTCATACTTATCTTTTAAAAATATTTGCAGTCCTTATTCAAACATTGCAAAACAAGCTCGGCATAGCATAAAATTTATTTGTAT
>JBBPBT010000938.1:825624-841868 GCA_037974875.1 Cicer bijugum | reverse complement strand
ATAATTAATATTTAAATTATTTATCTGTTTATTGTAGCAATCAATATAAAAGAATGAAGAAGAAAAAAAATGTATATATGATCAACACTTATTTCTATTTTTTTTTTTGTCACATGATCGTATTTTGAAAATGTACCTTAATAAAAATCTAAAAAACAGAATATTTTAGTTTCTTTTTTAAATGGAATATTTTGAATTTTTATTTAATAAAAAAAGAATATATTAAAAAGTAAATCATGTTGTTCACAAAAAAGTACAAATTGGATTTAGTTTCTTAAAGTGAATAATATATCATTAAATAAATAATTATTATTTTATATAAATATAATATTAATTATAAATAATAATAATAATAATAATATCAACTATAAATCCCAAACATATTACAGTTCAGAGATTGTGATTGATGATGACCACAGTACAAAAACTAATGCATTGACGCATTTGTGACAACCCCATTAAAAATGCCATTTGTTTTTAAGTTTGAATATTATCCATAATTGTCTTCCTTTGCTTTCCAATTTTCATCATTGTACTTCTCCACGTCAAAAGCCGATGGCTACAACCCATACCATCACCTCATTGGTGGTATCTTAAGATTTCTGAGTGCAACGGTAACTTAAGATGCCGAACAACGGTTAAAAAAATTAAAGGACAAATAGTCATTTAATGGTGTTTAAATGTGTTATATTTTAAATTTAAATTCGAGATTTTGTAGTGGTGAATTAGTTATGATGTATTTATTTTAATATATATATATATATATTATATAATTTTAAAATTTGTCCGTTGATATAATAAGAGATATAATGTTTATTTTAATATAATGTTTGATAAATTTACAAAATATGGTTAAACACTATTATATTATGAATATTTCTCTTTAATTAAATTTTTTATTCTAAATATGATTTGAGACATTTTAAAAAAATATAATTTAAAATCTAATAAAATATAAATACGAATAAGATTACTTAATTTTTATAAGATCTTTATTGTTATTTGTTAGTTTTATTGTTATTAGTTAGTTGTAATTCTTTGACTTGGTTGTTTTGTATTGGTTAATCTCTTAACAGTCTATATGTCAAAAAAATTTGTTAGGTGGTATATATACTTAGTTTTTTTGATTGTTTTCAACATATATCAGAATAATAATAAAAATATAGTAATAATTTCAGTAAATAATACGATATTAGTTGTCAAAAACCAATTTTAACCCTATATTTTCATTCTTTCTCTTCATCGTTCTTTGAGGTTTATCATTTTCTGTTTCCTTTTCCATGGCTGACATACCTTCATCGCCGCCGCCGCCACCTCTTCCTAGTTATACATGCAATTTCCTCCTAGTTATACTCCTCGATTTACGATTTAAAATAAGCTAGTCGAAATTGGAATCATAAACTAACTTCTACTCTCTTATCTTTGGGATATACTCAATATATTTCTGATTATTCATTTTTTGTTAAAACCTATGATGCTCATTTCACTTTTTTGTTGGTTTATGTAGATGATATCGTTCTCACTAGCAATGATTCACAAGAAATACAATATGTTAAGTCTTTTCTCCATTCTCAATTTCGAATCAAAGACTTGGGCTCTCTCAAATATTTCCTTGGGCTTAAGGTTGCTCAATCATCAAAAGGTATTTCTCTTAATCAACGCAAATATGCTTTATACCTTTTGGATAATATGGGACTTCTCAACTGCAAACCGGTTTCGACTCCTATGCTGCCAAATATGAAGTTATCTAAGGGTGATGGCAATCCTTTCCCCGACAACAGACTTTATCGAAGATTTATAGGCCGCTTGCTCTACTTAACCAACACTAGGCCTGACCTTTCCTTCCCTGTTCACAAGCTCAACCAATATGTTTCCAACCCAATGCAATCTTATTATCTTGCTGAACCAAAATTTTGAACTACATTAAAGGTTCCCCTGGAAAGGGCTTATATTTTTCTTCTTCTTCTTCTCTTCTCCAGTTATCGGCTTTCAATGATAGCGATTGGGTTGCCTGCCCTGATTCCAGAAAATCCACCATTGGTTTGCTCGTCTTTCTCGGATCTTCACTTATCTCATGGAAATCAAAAAAACAAACGGTTATTTATCGTTCTTCTTTAGAAGCGGAATATAGCACTTTGACACACACCACTTGTGAAATTCAATGACTCCTATATATTCTTAAAGACCTTCATCTTCTTGTTAAACTCCCTGTTTCAATTTTTTGTGACAACAATTCTACAATACAAATAGGTCAAAATCCCATTTTTCATGAACGTACAAAACACATATAGCTCGATTGTCATTTAGTTAGTGAGAAAATTCAAAATGGCACGATCCATCTTATGTCTGTCCGTTCTACTGCCCAACTTGCAGATATCCATACCAAAGCATTGCCTCCCTCTTCCTTTCATTATATTGTTTCCAAGCTCAACCTTATCGACATCTACGGTCCGAGCTTGCACGGGCCTGAATAGATTACTTAATTTTTTTAGGATCTTTATTGTTATTAGTTAGTTGTAATTCTTGAGCTTGGTTGTTTTGTATTGATTAATCTCTTAACTGTCCATATGTTAGAAAGTTTTGTTAGTTGGTATATATACTTAGTTTTTTGATTGTTTTTAACATATATCAGAATAATAATAAAAATATAGTGACAATTTTAGGAAATAACAAATACTATTAAAAAAAAAAAATCCAAGTGTTTCATGTTTACCGTACCATTTAGATTGATGAGGAGGTTTGTTAGCTCCCTTATAAGAATTATTTTTAGCAAACCTCTCAATCAATTATCATTCAGGTCTCAATTTCTTTGATTGAATTTGAAGCTATTGTTCTATTACATCGGATGCTGATTATTCTAGTGTGGTATATATAGCTTCAAGGGTTTTATATTGGTTTTGCTATGTGTGAGCGGCGAAGTTATATATCACATATTTTTCAAAAAAGTATGGTAGAAAATATATGTTAAATAGTGTGTTGCTAACTCTTTATTTATATTCAGTCTACAAATTTGGGGAAGTTTCTTTTGATAACTCTGGTGATCTTGTTCCTTAATGTGGGTTTTTCTTTATGGTGAAAGTAGGAACGGTTTTATGATTAATCAAGTTGTATCATATTATGGCTGTCTTGCTGATTTGTGTTGCTATGTACATGTGGAGCGCTAGTGTGCAAGTTTCGCCATACCAAAAATTATAATAAAAGAATGTAATGTTGTTACTACAAAAATGAGTAATTTTAGCTCTAGGAATTTAGTATTGGCGCCGACTCCGACATTATTCGTTCACCTAATGATCGTCGATCTTGATCTTATAGTTTCTTCATATATAATACATTTGTTTTGTACCTAAGTTTAATTTTGTTGCTTTTATGTTACAGTAGTGACACGTTATATTTGTTTATTCTATTTTTTGCTTTCAAAATATGAGGAATTATGTATATATAACATTAATTCAAAAAGAGAATGTGTATATATACCACTATAATTTTATTCTGTTTTTATTAGAGTATATATAACATTAATTCACACATATTTTTATCTATGATAGAATCATTAAAATATATATATGGAAAGTTAATGAAAGTGTCACCCAGTACTGTATTACTATGTACACAAACATTGCAATGATAATTGTAGTTAATTATTTTATCTTTATAATAATAATAATAATAATTTATTATTATTATTATTATTATTATTATTTTGAGTAAATTAATATCGTTATTGATACAATATTTTATCTTTATTTTAATGGTAATATAAATGAATATATTGAGTAAAAAAATATAATTGAATATTAAATGTCATTGTTTACAAATTTTAACAAAATTTAATTTATTGTAAAAATGACGTTTCAATTCAGTCATAAGAAATTTTAAGGGACGATGTTCAAATTCCTTTTGAGAAAAGTTGAAAAATGATCGTCACTTTAATTAATAAAAAAATTTATCTTTTCTAATTTTTTTTATTAAAAAATCACATTAAAAATGTCTAAAAATAGAAATATTTTTTTGGGTGAGTTTTGGGGTGCTGTCTTGTTGCTTTCTTGTTGTTACCAGAGAGCCCAAAATTTGTTTAGGACTATCTCTTTTGGAACAGAGAAAGCCCAATTCAAAATTTTTAACTCAAAAAATGTCTATAGGGATGGACTAAAGAAAGAGGAAGCTTCTTCTCCTACTCTCAAATATTAAATGAATTGATCAATTTAAAAATATATTTTTTTTTTGTCAAAATACACATTTATGTCAATCAATTCAATTGAAGAATTTTGAGAATATAAAATATGAGAAAAAAAGACGAAGAAATGATGTCATAGGACAAGCGAGGATACATATCACAAAATCATTTTTGACAAATCATAAGTCAGCAAATACACTGCATTTCAACAAAATAATAACACCATGACATTCACAATTTGTTTTGACATAGCCTATGGCAAATTACGCCTGATTCAATTTTACAGCTAACATGAATAGTATGATTGTTAGTCTAAAAAAATGAATAGTGTGATTGTTTGTATGTTAGCACTTCATACTAATTTCCAAATATACATTAACGATTTCCAGTAAAAAAAATAATAATACATATAAAATGGTGTTGAAACTGAATTGTGAATTTTGTTAGGAATGAGATGATGTTGGTGAAGAATAAATTAATAATTAAATAAGATTAAAGATCTGTAGTATAATTGTCAATAATGTATAATAATTGACACCACTCCCGTGTTCAAACCAGGTCGGACTGATCTAACTAGTAACCCGACCTAGTTTCACCGGGGCGAACTTCAGTCATTTGCCTGGACCATCCGGGTCCTGTTTTAAAATTATGAATAGAATTTCGGAAATCACATGCAACATCCCGCAGATTCATTGCACATACTTAACTCACTCATGTAAAAGTGTTAAAGAAACAATGCCATCACAACAAATACAGTGAATGACGTGAAAGCGTACTGAATGTGACTCGTGCACAAAGCTTAACAAATAGCGACCAACTCATGAATTTTTCATATTTACCATTGATTGACAGAATAACTTATTGTCTTATTGTGCACATGTTAGTTGAATTCAAAGGTAGTTGGAATTTGGAGTAGAGTACATGCACATCCCAAAACAAAAAAACAAAAAAATCATGTTTAATGTCACATGCATACAGAAGCTTATACCTGTGATCTACAAAGTACCAAGGCATTCAAAAAGTATAAAAATACATAAATCCTCCAATTACTTTAATACCCGTGATCTTAAACATACCAAGTATCTTACTCTTTATATGATTGTTGGACCTACCATTCAGACTTCTATTATTTGAATTTGAACTGTAGGACCAAGAGAAGTTAGTTGAGAAATTTCTCCTGATAGAAAACTATTTATAAATATTGAATTTTTTTGTATTAGTAGGTGGTTCTCTCTGCATGAAGAAAAGAAACAAGTATCTTAAAAAGAGATCATTGTTGCCCCAAATATAAAACTATTCCTACGGCACAATAACTTTATCATTAGTGATATGCAAGACATAGAAAATAAAATATGCTACGACCTCAATCTACAAATCCTAAATATTAATTTACTCTCATATGAATAATGTTATAAAGTGACAGAAAACCTATAAAAAAAAACTTCTTTGAAGATTTAAACCATTCAATATTAATTACAATGGACCTAAAGTACTACAAAAGTCAGGCCACTCAAGATTCATGAAAATTTTGGTTTAGGCACAGGACCACTGCTTTGATGTGAAGGACTGAGCTTTTGAATCCAATGGAGAAGCCCCTTTTTATGATCTTGGCAAAAAGGGTTTTGCAGCAGGGAAATTGTTCCGTCATGAGCAAGCGAAGATTCAAATTGCTGTAACACCTTAACAATCTGCCAGAACTCGGGCCTTTTTTCCGGATTCAAGGACCAACATTGCTCAATTAAAGCTCTCATTGCAGGTGGGCAGTTTGACGGAATAACAGGCCTGGATTTCTGAATACCAAATCACAGGGAGTATTAGAATTGCATATGTAAATCGTGTCATTTTAGTTTCAAGAGAGAATAACTAAATAATATACACAAGACAGCTGACAAACTTTATTTTTTATTCAAAATCAGATGCATAAACTGCCAATAAAAAATGAAATGACATGAAACCGTTCAATAGCAAAACATTTTCGCAGTTACTGATATTTGATGATCCTACAAATTCATTAAGCTCCATTCTAAGTAATCTATCAGCTAAAATGATGCTACATCACTAAAAAAACAGAGGCATGTGTAATAATTTCATATAAACTAATCCATGTTTGTTTAAGAAACAATTTTTATAAGAAGCAATTTTCTTACTGAATCAGTTCAACAAACACACCAAGGATGGACATATATAATTATTCGCCACGGTTGCTTTAAATGCAAAGGAGATATCTCGACAAGGATTTGGCTAAATCTCAAATTTGCATTTGGTTTTGCTATAAAATATATTCTTTTGTGACATCAAAGGGTTACAAACTAGCAGTTATGTTTGATATCCTCAAAAAGTGAAACCCAGGAAAAAAAGCCTCCTCTTCCTCTGGAAATCATAACTCATGGCAACTACAACTTCAACAGAACTTTATAATTAAGTGAATGAATCATTGCAAAGAAAAATGCAATTTTAATCAAATTAGGCATAAGACTTGAAGGCTGAAACATTTTCCAGGAAGAGAACAAGCCAAGAACCCGGTACACATGTGAGAATATTGTTTATATTCATAAAAAAAATTGTGGTATTGAAGAGCACATAAGTTATTGAGGAGCAAAGTAATTCATTAACTGAACACAAGTCCAGCTTGCATCACTGATATGCTGATCATTCAAAGAGGTTAGAAACAACCACCAACTCAAACAGATTAGATATCATAGAAGCAGTGGTGTTTGGAAGGAGAGAAGGGGTCATGGAAGTTTTCCTATTATTACATGGGATTCCATGCATTGTGCACAAAAATTAACTTATAAGTTCATAAAGAATGTTGTAATGGCAATGAAGAATACTGTCATAATATTAAAGAGGTTACGATATTCATATCACAGATTCACACAACATAATTGCAAAGGAGCATACCTTATTGACTACAGCATAAGCAGCCTGGATGGGAGTCATATCTTCATATGGTATTGTACCATTAAGCATCTCCCATAAGATAAGCCCAAAACTATATACATCAACCTTTCTCCCATAGGACTTTCGTTTGATCATCTCAGGTGCCATCCAGCGGTAGGTACCAGGGTCATCAGCGAGTAAGTCGTGGTATGCTTCCTCACAAGCAATGCCAAAATCAGCAATTTTGAGGTGAAAGTCTCCATTGATAAGAATGTTCTCGGGTTTAAGGTCTCGATGAATGACACCTTGAGAGTGTATATATTCCATTCCATGAGCAATATCCAGAGAAAAAGCAATTAGCTTTTGTAGAGGAATTGTTTTTCCCTCCAACTTATGCAAATAAGCCCTCAAGGAACCTTCCGATAGATATTCTGTGATAACACAATAAACAGGTGGCTTTCTGCATGCTGCTACAAACTGTGCAATCAGATCAAGATATATGAGAAAACATGGACATATTACCTTTCTTATTACAGCAAATTTGTCAGGTAGGTACTGCATAATCAGACAAAGATGTACAATAAATGACATACAAAGTAGTATGCTTATTTTTTGTAGCTGATTATTTCAGAAAAACTAAAGAATCAAGTCCAATAATAATTTCAAAATAATGTATCTGCCAACCTTGTATTCAAAAAGAATAACAAATAGTTCTGCACAAAGCTAAAGACAATTTTTTAGGTGCTTGTGGTGATGTTCTTCCATAAAAAATTATGACATGTGTATAATGTTTCGGCCAACCTTATAATAATTGAGGTGAAAAAAACTTGAAAACAACATAATAAGAATATGCAGGTAAAAGAAGAGAAATGATTGGATTTAATTACCTTAAGAACATTTTGATGGTGGAGGCGAGATAAAAGTGTGACTTCTGCGATGAATTGTTTCTCTAGTCTAGCAGCCAACGTGCCATTTTCGTCATCATCTGGGACCCTGATAATTTTCACTGCAACAGGTTCGTCCTCATACATACCATGGTAAAGCCTACTATGAGCCCCGTAAGCAAACCTAAGACCAACAAAGAGCTTAGAGAGGTCAACATTCCATTCCTCAGCCGTTTCCACAGCGGTAACCTTTCCTCCACCGTGGTCGAAATACTTTGTCCATCCCGAGTCCTTGCGGTTCTTTGACTTGTCGCTGAATTTCATTGATGCAAAGTAATTGCTTGGACTTCTATGAGGCGATTTAGAATTGGACACTTGAGAATCCTTGTTCAGTAGCTTCCCCATGATTCTTGTATCCTGCTCTTTTCTCCTTGGACCTGGCGTCGAGAACCTCTTCTGTTCATGCTTGGCTTCCTTAAAGGTTTCAGAAAGAGAGGATTCAGGCAAAGGAGACAAAGATCTCTGTTTATTAGTTATAAGATTCTTCCGAACCTTTGAAACCTTTGAAACCTTTGAAACCTTAGAAACCTTAGAAACAGCAGGAGGTGCTGATGCTGCTGTTGATGATGCAGCTAATGATGCTGCTGATGCTGCTGTTGATGATGCAGCTAATGATGCTGCTGACCTTACTTTCAGATCCGGATCCTGCACTGCCTCTGGCCGAATAATGAAAGAGCCAATTTTTGAATAATCCAATCGGTGACACACGGTGTGAGAGAATTTCGTCCTCCTTATCCAAGAACTACTAGTTTCATCCATCTTATTATTCCAAAAGCTTCAGAAGAAAACTTTCAAAAGACACCTTGCAGCTATAAAAAAATCACACTTATAAAAAGACTCAGAACCAAAAGGGTAGTCCTCAATTCTCTCAAAATGTTCTTCACAGGTACTATATTTATTCAGACCCATCGACAAACATTAAGGGGGCACAAATTTAGAATCATGAAAAATGAAATTTTTCCCACATGATATGAGAGAACCATTCAAACCAATCAAAAACAGGCAAGAATGAATTGATCTGAGACAACAGATCCAATTCCATTCGGTGTTG
The DNA here is from genome assembly GCA_037974875.1 of Cicer bijugum. NCBI lineage: Eukaryota > Viridiplantae > Streptophyta > Magnoliopsida > Fabales > Fabaceae > Cicer > Cicer bijugum. The sequence continues at coordinate 832,819 of JBBPBT010000938.1, read as the reverse complement.
AAAGCACCAAAAAAATCTGAATTAAAAGACAACAAACATGTGTAGTGGTCAAGACTTAACAGAAACGTTGATGAATCAAAAAACTCGACCTTCCGTAACCTCCACTGCTAACAAAGTCAAACCCTACCTTCCGTAAATACCTGGAAATCACACCATATACCAGATTAAAAAACTATATGACAATTTTTTACATCAAAATCAAATCATGACAATAAAATAATGTTTATTTAAATTCATATTGATACTAATAATGCGGAAACAGCCATGATTGCTTCCCATTGACTACATTAATCAATAACAATAATAATGATGAATTTAAAGAATGAGAAACATAAAAGGAATATATAATTAAAAAAAAAAAAAGGAAAAACATTTTCAGATTACAAGGAAGAAAAAGATGTTAGTAAAATAGTATATATTACCTAAAGAGCCATGAGGTGTTCACTGAGGTAGAGAGAAATCAAATCGGCGTGCTAAGGGGATAGAAAAATCTCGCGCTTAGTAATATTTTCCACGGAGAGAGATGGTGGGGAATTAAACTATGATATTCTTATTATATTTGAATTTAATAATATTATTATTTAATAGAATTTTAGAATTAGTCAATATGAATGTGAAATGGTACTTGGTCGTATGACACACGCTGGAAATAGTGACCGTAGATTCTCCAATAATGCAGATGGAATAGTGTTGTTAGCTTGGACGAGAATCGCTGATGATGAGGTGGGTACCTTTGGTGGGGTACAGTGGCGAATAGGTTTGTTGGTTGTTTTATAGTTTTTTAACCTAGCAAAATTAGGCATTTGGCACGGAGTGAGTCAACTAGATCATGGAGCAGTTAGATTAGTTTTGAACAAAAACAACCAGGCTCATGCAAATTTAGGGAATATGTTAAGCATTTTATAAATAGTAATTACAAAAATACAACGAATAATTTTTTAGAAAAAAATTAATTCTTAATATAAATTTTTTATTTTTGATATTTATTAAAAACTATTAGATCCAAATATAAAGGATATGTTTTTATTTTTTTTTATGTGAAAGAAAATAGAGTTAAGATAAGATACTAATAAGATAAATATCATCTTATATTGTATTTGATGTACATATGATAATCATATGATATCATTATTTTATCATGTATGTGTTTGTTACTTTTGTGATAAAATTATACATATTTTTTTAAATTAATTATTAATATTTTATTTTAAATTTTGATATCAAATTTTGTTGTTATTAAATTTACATTTTATTATTTTCAAATTTGTTACTTTTAAATTATATTTTATAAATGGTGATTAGGTATATCATTTTTTTAAAACTATCAAACATATATCTAATCCAACTCATATTTATGATAATAATCAAGAATACTATATTGAGATATGATGTGATAGCTATATCACATCATGTCTCTTATCCTATCCAATAGACGGATATATAAAACATCTTAGATGATTATACTCTCACTAACACTTTTATCACCATCAATCAACGTGAAAATATAATTGTGTCCTTTTAATTATCTATAAAATCTTCAACTTCTTTAACTTCTCATTTTTTCATCATCTCTTTTGAAACTTTAGCAAAATTACTTTAACATTCGAAATTTTCAAAATCAAAAGTGTCATGAAAAATTTCAAAGTTCCGAAACATAAAATTTTCAGAATATTCGAAATTTTCAAAATGATAATTTCTAGAACTTTCAAAACTTTTGAACAATTCAAAACTTCCAAAATTTTAGAAACTTTTGAAATAGAAAAATTTCGAAACTTTCAAAACTTTCTAGATTTATATTTTTTTTTTGAAACTTTCTAAATTTTTGAAATGTAATTATTATTTTTAAAATTTGAAACTTCTGAAAGTTTTGAAAATTTGAAACTTTTGAAACTATTAATTTTGAAATGTATTATAAATGGTTAGATAATTTTTTTCATGTGTCTTGTGGTGACATCTACGTGGTGCATAGTTATGGAGTAAATGGTAGAATGTTCAATATCCTATTCAATTCAAACGAATTAAGAGCTGATCTAAAAAATACTTGTGTTAGATCTCGCCAAAAAAGTACTTTTTTTTACTTTAATTTTTATATTGTACGACTCAATAATATATATATATATATATATTTAATTATACGCAAAAGGTCTCCAATAAATTTTTTATTTTTAGCATTATTATTATTTGAATTGATAATTGTTTTAATTGTAGTACTAGTTAATTAAAATCATAGATTCAACCATTTATGATGAAGATAATATACCGTTGAAAGCATATTTTCATTTTAAAGGATATTGCTTTTCACTAAAAAAATCTTATTTCATTTTATTTTTCATTTTGAATTTTCCTTATGTGATGAGCTGTTAGTGGCCATAATATATTTAGATATGTGTTTTTAATTTATTCGTCTCTTTTTCATCTATTAAATATTAAATAAATATTTATATTTTAAATTGTTAGTCTTTTTTTTAATTGTAATAAGATCAATCATTTTTATTTGGTTGGAACAAAAACTAAAAAAGAAAAATATTAGTCTTTTTTTTTTCATGTGTTTTTAGGTGCGGTGTGAATACTATAGGTTGGCGCATCTTTCAGCATATTCAAAGCCTCCTTAAGATGAAATGAGAAGTAAGGATTTGTCATTCATATCGTGAAATAAATGCTTCTTCTATGCTCTTGCCAATATTGGGTGTGATGGATGCATATTTTTCTTACTATGATTTCCCATTGGTTGGTTGATGAAGTTAGAGGAGTTTCTACTCGCATAATTTTAGTGTTGTTTCAAATTATAACATATAATAACATAACATAATATAACGAGTTTTTAATATATGTATATTCCTTTTTTAATTTTTTTTTTCTTTAATTGTTCTAGTCTCAAACTTATTTTTTTAAATGTTTTTTCTTTTCTTTAGGAAGTCGTTTTTTGAAAAGCGACCACATGAAGATTTTTTTTTTTAACTTTAATAGAAGGTCGTTTCATGGGGAAGTGACTTCCAAATGACAACTTTTTGTTGTTTGTTATATTTTAATATTTGTTTATTATTAAAATTATTAATATAATTCTTTAAAAAATAAATATCCTAATAATAAATTAAAATAAAATACATTAATAAATTTTATATTTTAATTACTATTATTAAAATAAATAATTATTATAAATTATTTAATAAATTATAAATAATTAAAATATTTAAAAATTCAAAATACTATTATAATAATAATTTTAATAATATTATAAATTTTAATAATAATAATTTCTCTTTAGGTGGTTGCTTCCTTTAGGAACGACTTCCTACTGAAGAAAAAAAGTAGGGCATTTCAAGAAAAAAATTTCAGACTAAAGCAATTAAGAAAAAATAAAATAAAAGAGGAATATACATATAAAAAACTCCCATGTAACACGTTGCCCACTGATCAACTTCTACTTAGAACCTCTTTTCTTCTTCATCTATTGGAGATGATTGGTTTAAGGTCATAGAGAATTAACTCATTTTAAATTCAAGTTTGGTATTGTGAATCAGACATGTGTTTGTCTCTTTTTTTTTTTGTGAAATAATCATTTTTTAAATAAATAAAAAAACACTTTTTAAAAGATTGTGATTTGATGAATGTTAATCATTATACATCATCATATCATATGTTACAATTTTTTTGAAGCATGTCACCTCGCCATTTTTTATTAAACAAATGAAAATGAGATACCAAAACTGTCACATTTTCAAATAGGGGGACCAATTTCGTTAATTGCTAAAAATAAGATAGCTAAAAAAATAATTAAACTTAAAAATTATGTTTAATTATGTCTTTGGTCCTTGCAATTATAACTTTCTTTAAAAAAAATTGGTTCATATGTTTTTTTATTTGATAAACATCCTTGCAAACACATATTCATTTTGAAATCGTCCCTATGTCCAACTTTTGTTAAAAAAACACCAACGCTTTTAAGCTACCCTAATAATATTTTAAATAAATAATTTTAATAAAAAATAAAATAGAAGTTAGAAATAAGATTATTTTTTAAAAAGGAGACCAAGATTGAGAATCTTAATTTCCATTGTCTCCCTCTTACATTCACCCTTTCATCTCTATGTCTTCTCACTGTCGCCCTTATTCTCTTCCTCTTCTCATCGTCGAACGACACCATCATCATTGTGTCTGTGTCTCCATATTCTTTCTCAAACAATGTATTTGTCTCCTTGCACAACAACGTCAGTTTCAACCACCGTCGTGTATTGTCTTCTGTTTCGTGAGCTATATGTTCTCTTTCACTTCTAAATCTAGTTTTGGCCACAATCTTTACCAACAAAATATCTTTGTGACAACTATTTATCTTCTCCACAAAAGAAATTGTGGTCGTCGCAGTAAAAAATATGAGTCTCAAGCGACCACCTTCGATCAATGACGAGTTTGTGATTGTCGTTGATGAGAGACAACAACGTCGCTGCTGGAGAATTACGAAGAAGAGGATTGTGGTTGAAGAAGACAAGTTCGCAGTGTTAAATTTGTTTTAGGGAAGAAGGAGACTAAATTTTTTGGAATTATTTTTAGATTAATAAAAGTTATGTTTTAAATTATTTATTGATAAATATTTAGTTTATATTCAGGTTAAACAATGTTAGTTATTTAATTATATTGAGGTTACCTACTCAAGTTTACACTTGACAATTCTTTTTTATTAGAAGTTGAATTGATAGACCATTTTAAAATAAATATGCATATGTAGAGATGTGAATCAAATAAGAAAAAATTTAATAACTAAATTAAATGATTATAATCGTAAAGAACAAAAATATATTTAAATTTAAAAATTGAAATCTATATTCTTTTGAATTCATTCAACAGAGATTGAAAATGTGTGATTGCAACGTCCTTTGACTATTGAAAACACAAATTCCACTTATGATCCTTTAAACCAATTATAAGAATAATCTTTGATTGCGTTCATCGAGCAAAAAGTATACATTGGATTCAAATAAATATTTATTATCATTAGTTATTTTGATGAATTTAGGATGTATTGGTGATTACAATTTTAATGTAAAAAAGGTGGTAGGAGTAAAGTTGAATCATACAAAAATCAAGATCCTTTATATTTGTTGTATGGTCCAACGGTCGCAAAGATCATTAAATTAAAAGATAAATATTTTGTCTTTCTAGATTTAATGATTCTCATAGATTTTGCATCATACAACAACTTTAAAAAATGCATACACATCATATGATCATACGTGAATGATCACAATTAAAAATTATTTAATTATATACTATCACTTATAAAATCAAATGAATTTTTTATTCTGATTATAACCATTAATGATTTAATCTATGACTAAAAATTATTCTCACTTTTTCATTATAAGAGTCATTTCATTTGATACTATTTTTAGAAGAGTAATTTATCTTATTATTTTTCTCGGTCTCTAGCTAGTTGAGCATCCTTCATATCATTTATTCTTTATAGTTATGTTCTTCACATGCTCGTCATTGCTCGAACTACCTTAGTCGAATTCCAACCATATTTTCTACAATAAATGATACTCTATCTCTTTTTAATATTGTCAATATTAATCTTTTTTTATAGTAACTTTTTAATTGCTTAGAAATGCACTTTGTGGTGTACTACTAAAAATCCATTTTGGAAAGGAAAAAAATCTACTACGAGAGAAAGAGGGACGAAAGTGGGAAAGAAGACAGAAGAATAGAAGAAAAAAGTGGGACACAAGAGAAGACAGAGACATAATTTGTAGTTTGTGTTTTGTTTTCCTGTTTCTGTTTCTGTGCTTTTGTTTTTGTTTTTTGAGGCTGAGAACGTTTCGTTTGGAACGTGGAGGAATCCAAGCGTCCTTGTCCCAGAGAAGTGCGCATACAATTTTTATATTTTCATTTTCTTAATATAAACATTTTAATTTCTACAAAGATTACGTTATTTAATTTGTAAAAAAAATAGTTTACATTAATTAAATTAATTTTATTTTTTAAATTTTTTATTTTCTACTAAAATTTAATAATATTATTTAAATTATTTCAAAAAAATTAATTCTATTAAACTTCTCCATTACTTTTTAAATATAAGAAATTTTAAGTTTTAATTTTCTATTTGAATTTAAAATTTAAATGGATTAAGAATGTTGTATTTACAACTGGTTCAAACACTTGAATCAGAAATTGATCAGTCTGTCAACCAGGACCGATCCTTGAAATTTAGTTAACCTGATAATATAAAAATTATATCTTTGAAATTATTTAAATATTTTTTGTATTTTTATTTTAAATTATTAATAATTCAATTGTAATTAATAATTTCAAAAAAAAAACATTATTAAAAAAGTATAGAAATTAAAACAAAACTATTTAATTTATCACCTAAGTTAGTACATTTCAAGTAAGATTTTAACAATTTTAAATTTAATTTTTTTTTATCTTAATTCACTAGATCAAACATATCTAATGATTTCTAATTATTCAAACAAAATTTCACCATTAAGATTAAAAGAATTATCACATTTTCGTAAGTGTTAAAGTATTCTCAAATGCAGTATATTATATAGTTCAGATCTTCTTCTAAGTGGATAATTATTAATTTTTTATTTAAATATAACTTTAATTATGATTTTTTTTATATTTTAATCTTTACATATCCTAATTAATATTACTAAAGTAAAAAAAGTTTTGATACTCTTAAAGATTTGGGGTCCTGAATGTTCGTGCATCTCAACCATCCTCAAAATCACAACTAATTCTTAATTTTGATAAAACATAATCAAATTAAGTTAAACCGAATTGAAATACTATTTAACAATCAAAGTAGAAAAAGACATATGTGTTTGTATTGGACATAAAATACATACACCACTAATTCTCCATTTTCATGCATTTCATAATTATTACGGTTTTGCTGTGAAACAATTTTAATTATAACCTCTATTGTGTTTTTTATATATACTATTTAAGAACGAAAATGCTAATGGGTATAAATAAATTTAATGTAAGTAGTAAATTTAACGTGCCAAATACATTTTACTTTCAGATTTTATACACAAGCAAAAGTAGGTAAAAAAAGTATGAAATATTAAAATTAAATTATTTTAGATTAAATATATAGACCATTCGTTTGTTTATATGTAAGACTAGAAATAGCTTATTTCTATAAATATACAATTAACTAGATTACGCTAATATGCATATCAGCTTTATA